>MJUU01025998.1:27996-43542 GCA_002080025.1 Modiolus philippinarum
TGATCTTGAAATTTGGATATGATGTTTATATTGATGTTCCAAATGCATATTCCGAGTTTCATTAAATTATCTTGAAAAGTGAATGAATAAATCAAAGTTGAAGTTACTTAGATATATAATGAAATGTGGACTTTTTCACCGCCTCAACAGGTAAAGTGCCCGGATGTCCGGATAGAAGAATAAAAAAAACATCTTTGTTCTATTTAAAGAAAAAAGCAAACAAAACCAAAAACAGAAAAAAAAATTATGAGAATTTTTGGGGAAATACAAGTTTTTTTACAATATTACATAATTATTTAATGTACAAATTTAATCCTGCATTTTTTTCTTGAGTTTATTCCACAGGAACATACTTTTCTTAAACCTTAAAAAAACAACACAAAAAAACATCAATTATAATACACATGTTTGTTTGTTCTAACAAAAACAAAATTATAATTACTTAGGAATTATTAAACCCAGTGTGAGAAGTTTGTAACAATGGATTATAATTTGTATTTTTTCTTTGATTGTTAATTTCAAAGAAAATCAAAGGCCTAATTGTTTGTATTTCTGCTTACTAATTAGTTAAACTTAATTGGTTTAGCACAATTAATTATCAAAACAGTGACATAATTACTCATGCCTAGTGGACATTATTTATATAAATTTTATTTTTACATATTCAATTTATAAAAAAAGTTTTTTGAGTTTTTGACGTCACATATATTTGGAAATTTGAATTTCTGAACTTGCAAAAAAGTTGTGAAGATGATTTTAGAAGGTTATGGAGAGATGAATAGAAGTGGCAATCGTAAGTTTAAAAAGAATACATACATATTTTTCCATTTATTAAATAAAAAATGAGATTTTCTTAACTTTCAGTTAGTATGTCAACCTCAGAAAATTTGTTATTAGATTGAAAAATCTTTCCGACTCTTTTGAAACGCTTTGCATATATAAGAATTTTGAAATTCCGTTTTTATATATAAAAAGTCAAAAGTTTAGCAGGAAATAATTTTCTATAGACAGAGACATATAATAACAGGGATTGGCAACTCTACTATCACCCCATATCTATCACAACAAACATGGTATGGCCACATCAGAACTTCTTAAACTACTTTTAATTTAGTCGACATATTTCTAAACCAAACAGAGAATTGTTTTCCTTAATTATTTTATAGTATAGTTTAGAAAATTCGATTTAAAAATATTCATTAATAATTAAACAGATATTGGCAAATAAAGTGGAGACTTTGTGTGGAAATCTTGACGACGAACATCGTGGTGTGCCTTGTTTACTTTTGAAACTCCTTTTATTTCTGTGATTACAACTTCCAAGTTATGAAAACTGGAAAGTATTTTACTGTGTTGGTGGAGTTTAGATAGTTTTATTATGATATTATCATATGTTATCGAGATATCTGATTTATTTTTGTGAAGTGGAAGACTTAGTTTTATCGAAGTCTCGATGGCGGTGCGATTTCACGAGAAATCGTCATGTTGCCAATCTCTTTAATTATATGTCTCTGCTATAGAGTTTTTCTTCATTTTGCATTATTTGTTTTATATATGCCCTAAAATGTATGCAAATATAATTAAAAGTTATTAAAAAATTTGTACATTGTTTATTTTATGCATCTTAAAGTGACTCATGATCATGAAAATGTGATCCATAAACATAATAATATAGCCCTCTGTAACTGGATATTTTTAAAGTTGTGATCATTAAAGTCCTACTTTAATCAACATTGCACACACGTTCTGGGATGTTTCACACTCCAACCAGGAGTCTACTCCCGTATATAGCAGTAGAAGACGAAAGTTAATGAACGGAATGGGATAAAATTATCACAACATATACATCCAGACTTCCCAAATTTCCTTCTCATAGCTTTGGTAATCTGGGATAATTATCTGCAAACTATGTTGAAGTGACATCTGAATGTCCCCCCCCCCCAAAAAAAAAAAGGATGTTGCCTGAGGGTCATTTAGGAACTGAATTTGTTTTACAGAAATAAAAATGAATTTACGTGTCCATCTTGGTTTACCTTTATCTGTAAATAAATAAATATGAGATTAATATTTAATATAGATATATGTTTCTACTGTTTTTAAAAAGGAAGTAACCTTTTTATAACTCTCTCTTGAAAGTCCATAAATAGGAACTTTATTGACACCATTGAATGAAAATAACTTTAACTCAACACAAATATCTCACATATTAAGTGATGTGCAAAGATTGATGTTCGTATAATATGACTAATTTTTGAGTAGGAAGTTAAATTTGAATTCTGTTTTTCAGGTGCTTACTTGGGGATTAACTTCATGGGAGACAGCACCATTGACCCAGACGAATCTTTGGAAAATGTGTATGAAGGTGAAGAAAAACAGGAAGAAGAAAAACAGTTCACAGAAATGATGGAGAATATTGGAGCAAGATGTCTGTTTGACGAGTAAGTTTTTGTTTTATGACGAAGTATTTATGCCCCTGCCGTTAGGTGACGGGGGCACTAAGTTTTACTTTGTCCGTACATACGTCCGTATGCATGTCTGTCTGTCTGTCTGTCCATGTCAGTCTGTAGGTACATACGTCCGAAATTTTTGTCATGGATTTCTCAAGTTGTGTATGCAGTAATGATTTGATATTTGGTCTGAAGCTTTGGTATTATGTAAACTTTATTGAAAACTATTTAACCCATTAGGGATGTAGCAAAGACATTTAAACAACACATTTAAACAATGATAACAAATATGAACAAATAAAACCAAAAAGAAAAAGTAAGACAGTATTATTCTGATACTAAAACAGTATGAGGGTCATCTTTCCTCAGTTCTTATGACTGCTGTATATATAAGATACCACTGTTTTATTATCATCGGGTGTTGATAAATCGGGGGTTTGTCTAATTGGTTTAGTAAATTAAAATGTGTTATATTACACTGATAGTAATCTGAAAATTGCTTTGGACATGAAGATTATGAGTTGTACCTTGTCTCCCCTTTTCAATTCCACAAATTATCTACTTCCTGTTTGATGATGACTTTGATTTTTTCCATTATAGCCATATATTGAAATTTTTCGTCAAGAATTTCTCAGCTTGTATATGTAGATATGATTTGATATTTAGTCTGAAGCTTTGGTATGATAAGTTGTACTATGTCTCCCCTTTTCAAGTCTGTCACTCTTCTACTTCCTGTTTGCGGATTTAAATCTGACAGGGGCATCCATGTCTCACTGACACATTCTCTTATATTTGAGTTAGAGTAAATAATATCTCTATTTATCATCCTTCCCTATGGTTATATCAGCTAGCAGAATGCTTTTTTGAAAGCCATATCCGGTTGACCCAGATATATCAGAAGCTGACCTTGATATATCAAGCTATTCTCCCAACCATTCAAAGGCTATAACTTTTATGCAAGTTTTCACACAAAATCAAATAGATAAAGATAAATATCTATTATGCTTGCTCTGATAAGGTATTCAAAACAGAATCATAATTTCATAAAATAGATCAATAGATTTATTCACTTTTTTACCTTTTTGGGGCCATTTAGTGCTTACTATATGGTGTGAGGTTCTCACTGTGTTGAAGACCATATGGTGACCCCTAGATGTTTTGTTTTTTGGTCGTTTTAACCTGGATATGGGATGTTGTCTCCTTGACATTTACCCCATTTCCTTTCTTTTTCATATAGATGCAGAAAAATTACAGAATCTGGTTGGTTATCTTGCAGAGCTTCTAGGTATTCACATTCTGACATCATAAAAGCTCCAAGGAACATCATAACAAACAAAGGTTGTGAAAAACATTAAAAAATTAACGTTGATTTCTAGTAGTTCAGTCAAAACATTCATTTTCCTGATAAAATGATTCAAAACCACAGGACATGTTTGATGCTGAAAATTTCTTAAAAGTCGAGATTCATATGCAAGTCGAATTTCCTGCTTAACTTTGAGAGAATTTGAAACCTCAGTACAAAATTTAACAGTTTACAGTACAAAAAAAGGACAATAAACAAGCTATAGAGCTTTTTGTCTTGCCCGCGACAAAAAAGTCGCGGAAGCGAGACTTAGGGAGGGATAGTGCTTCCGGTGGCGGCGGCATCAACAATTGCAAACTGTTGTGAATTAACAAGCTTATGTTAGTTGTAGGTCCATCGTATTTGATGTGCAGTTGCATTATTATGGGTACAACTCAAATCCCTACTTAGATTATGGCCCTAGCCCCTTAGTCACACATGAACAATCATTAAGTTTTTAGCAAGCAGTTTGTTCAGCCTATCCCAGTAGTCTTAGGCACTTGATATTTGACATGCAGTTGCATTTTGGGGTGAACATACAGATTCCACGCCCAGATGGTGGCCCTGGCATCTTAGTCATGCATGAGTGATCACATCATTTTTTTCCAAGGAAATTGTAAACACAGTTAAAGATTATATTTTATACCCCCACTCTATAGAGAGGGGGTATACTTTGTCCGTTCGTCCGTTCGTCCGAAAAAATTTTTGTCACATTTTTCTCAGCTTCTACAAGACGGATTCATTTCAAAATTGGTATGCAGCCTCTATATGGTTAGCCTTAAGGAACGTCCTATTTTGAGTCCTGTTGGATGTGTACTTCCTGATTGGCCGAATGTGGACTTTGTCACGAAATGTAGGGAAACATGAATTTTTCATCGCATTTTTCTCAGCTTCTACAAGAGGGATTGATCTCAAAATTGGTATGCAGCCTCTATATGGTTAGTTGTAAGGAACGTCCTATTTTGAGTCCTGTAGGATGTGTACTTTCTGTTTGGCGGAATGTGGACTCATGGATTTATCTAGGATCTCGTAGGGGCCGCGATTCGGACCCATTCCCAATTGGAAATACCCTCTTTTTTTCCCAATTTTGACCTTTAAAAATCCCAAAATTGAAATTTCCCAAATATGAATCACATATGTCATAGCCAGTGACATCGTTAAAATGTTCACATATCGTGTAATTCTATGATATATTATCATCCGTACATTGTCGTAAAAATGTAAACAAATTGCGCTATTCTACTGTGTATAATCCTCCGTTAATGTGGATAACATCACTGGAAGTCCGTCGTGCTGACGAATCGAAAGAAACAATAAAATGTAGTGAATCCATAAAACGTTTGTACAAAGGGTGATTAGGGAAATTGAGTTGTTCTGTTGTGCTTCAAGTAGCCTAAAGTTGCTCCCAAAAGCGATTTTATGTCACTGTGTAATCCCTTCTATTTCCGGTAACAGGAAGTAAAATTGATAGATTTCTAAAAGTTATTCCTGTATTCTTCAAACTCAAACGTTGTTTTATCATCTCATTGTTCTTAAATCAAGACTAGTTGACTTTGTAATATACATTTATTACAAAAATTCAATGAAATTTTGCCCTAAATAGATACGTTTCAACTCCCTCGTAACCATGAAGTTACTTGCAATCTGTTATCTGTATATCCCTCCAATATGTTGGAGAACCATTCATAAAAGAATTTAGTGCATTAGAAACTGCCTCTTTCAGCAATTGAATGATAAATTACTGATAGATGAAAATAGAACTATGCATTATTATCCTTGTATAAATCTAACTTAAATGTAGGAGCACCTCCACCAAAAGCTTTTGTGGGGAAAAGGAACATAAATCTGATACAAATTTAATAAGTTTTTTTTATTATTAAAGCTACATTGTAGATCATGAGATAACCATACTATCTGAATGATTGCCATTGTTGAATATTTAATATTCACCTGAAAAAAACTAAAAATCAGAAGAAAACAAATACAAAAAATCCTTTAAATTCATTTGCAGGTATGTGTACACAAGTCTCCCTGTCATGACCTGAAGTCTCCCTATATGTACCCTGAGGCAGACTTTAAGTCTCCCTGTTATTTTGAAGTGTGGTGAGCCTTCAAATTTGAAAAAAATTGTAGAGCCAAGCCCAACGGAACATGAATCAAATCAAAATAAAATTGTAGAGCCAAGCCAAACTGTAGATGAAAATAAAATTGAAAACAAAGCATATGTTCCAATATTCCAGAATTTAAAGACAGAAAAATAAAATTTTGAAAGTCTTTGTTGTTTTCTGATATTATGTTTCAGAATTATTCTACAAAACACTTAACCAAACTCTGTGACAATATCAATCACAATAAAGATACTGATACAATCATACTTTAATGTATAAGGCACATACAAAATTTTTATTCAAAATATTGAGCATTGTTGAGTGAAAAGTTATTTTTTATCGAAATGTAATATTTTCCCCAATTTATCTGTTATTTTTCCCAATTTTCAGAAATTTCGATTGAAAATTCCCAATTTACCCACAGGGTCCCTTTTCCCAAAAAAGCTAGATAAACCCTTGGGACTTTGTCACGCAATGTAGGGAAACATTAATTTTTCGTAATTTTTTGTCGCATTTTTCTCAGCTTCTACAAGAGGGATTGATTTCAAAATTGGTATGCAGCCTCTATATGGTTAGTTGTAAGGAACGTCCTATTTTTAGTCCTGTCGGATGAGTGCTTCCTGTTTGGCGGAATGTGGACTTTGTCACGAAATGTAGTGAAAACATGAAATTTTCGTCGCATTTTTCTCAGCTTCTACAAGAGGGATTGATTTCAAAATTGGTATGCAGCCTCTATATGGTCACTTGTAAGGAACATCCTATTTTGAGTCCTGTCGGATGTGTACTTCCTGTTTGGCGGAATGTGGACTTTGTCACTAAATGTAGTGAAAACATGAATTTTTCGTCTCATTTTTCTCAGCTTCTACCAGAGGGATTGATTTCAAAATTTGTATGCAGCCTCTATATGATTAGTTGTAAGGAATGTTCTCTTTTGAATCATGTCAGATGCATACTTCCTGTTTGAAGAAAATTGGATTTAGTGAAAACATGAATTTTTGATCCAGGGTTCAACGAATGGGGGTATACCTGGTTGCCATTTGGTAACAGCTCTTGTTATTTTTATTGCTGCTGCAGTAAATCAATGTGCAAATTAAGGCGATGCAGGGGGCGGGCATGAAATATCCTGTGGCCACAGTTTATGATAGTATTGTAAAATATCCTGTTTACCAGAATATACAGCTTGAGGCTTGTTTGCTGAAACTCACTCGTCCCTATGCTTCATATTCTGGCTCATTGGATGATATTCTATGATACATACCTGTCAAAACCGCAATAACATAAACCTACATGCACTGAAGCATATCACCTGACACCAGTAGAGAAAGAATTTTGCAACTAACATTGTACACTGCAAAAAAGGGTGCATTCTACTATCATGTATAAATGTTTACCAGTTTCTTGCCCCAAGTTCCATTAGAGAACCTGTCATATTGTCACAACATAGCTGTAATCAGTAATTTTAAAGTCATTTATTTATTTATATTTTTATATTTTTCTTTGAAAGAAATATATTCATGTGAAACCATCTCAAATTTTGCTTAAGCATGAAAGGGCTGAAGGCCAATTAAATAAAATACAATTAAAAAGGGTTTTAACTTCACAAGTTAATCAGTCAACATTGCCAAGATATCTGTTGAATTGATGAGAAAATATGCATGATAAATTGGGGTTGGAGAAAGCACAAATTTTTACGAAATAACCAACTTTTTCCTTTGAGGCATTAACACCTGTTGCTTATATTGTAACATGTTGCTAGGGATGAAGAAAACTTGTGAAAAATTATCCACAATTGCTAGAAACAAATACCCTTTCTCCTATGGCATGAATTGGAAATCCTAGCAATTTGAATAAAGCATAATAAGATGAATTTTAGCCTGTATATTAAAGTTTACCCTGCGTGAAAAACAAAATTGAGTGCTGGATGTCTTTTAATGTTCTTGTTATGTCCCTGCTTTTATGCAAGGGGCTTTAAATTTTACCCTTGTGCATACATATGTATATGTACGTTTGAAAAATTTCATCAAGGATTTTCAGCATTGTGTACTGTAAACCGGGAAATTTTCGCACTGTCTTTATTTTACGGTAAATTGACAGGATTTTAGTTCGCGCGGTTTTGAATTCACGCTGCCAAATTATTGACCATCGACTCCAATAATAGACAAGTATATTCGGGCCGTTTTATTTTCGCGCTTCCATTCCAAACGCGAAAATCGCGAAAATAAAACTGCTGCGAAGATTTCCCGGTTTACAGTATGCAGCTTTGATTTGATATTTGGTCTTGAGATTCGTTACGATGAGCTGTACTGTGTCTCCCCTTTTCACGTCCCTCACTTATCTACTTCCTGTCTTCCATCTCTATCAGTTTTTAAATATCTTTGAGTATATGGTCTTCCAAACGTTTAGATTTTATCTGCACTGAAGAGACATAAGTTGTCGAGATGCGCATATGCAGAAAGTAAATTCACAGTAACCTCGGTATTTAGTTATTTGTGAGGGGCATCTGAGTCCCATGGGCACATTTATTTCTATATATATATATATTTATTTCAGTGAGAACACAATAAAACATTTATGGATGAAGATCAGGAGAGATGAACCAGAAATGGTCGGCAACTTCGAAGAATTTCTGTACAAAATATCGTCAGACTTACGCAAAACTAAAGTGGACTTTGACACACTAGAGAATGCATTAAAAAGGTAGCATCAATTTTGTAATGCTAGGTCCTAAGCTTTTCTGGTGACTACTATGTTCACTGGGAGTGCTAGCATATATACTTTTATTGAAGGGATCTTTCACCTTTTGTTGAATTTTCATTTACCAGATTATGGTAAAAGGAGTCTTTGCCAATGAAAATTATTTCAAAATCATGCAAAATTCTTTAAAATATGTATTTACCACCCATCAGAATTCTTGGTTCCCAAATTGACAAGATTTGACAATAAAACTTCACAATTATGCTTAAACTCCTTTTTCCCAAAATACCAAATAAATCCATTTTTGTATGCACTGATGACACATGTTGCAGAACTCTAATTGATTTTACATGTATATGGATTTTGCAATTTTACTGTTTTATTTTTAATGTCCCTAGATCCAGGATTGGGGGCATTTTGTTTATGTCCTGTCTGCATGTCTTGTCCGAAACTTTAATCTTGGAGATAACTTTCGACTGATTTAAGATATATTAATCATAATTGGTAAATGCATAGATCTAGACAAAAGGAAAATGAATATGCCTAAAAAAAATTAGGTCAGGTCAAAGATCAAGGTTATAGAGGTCAAAATGAATATTCTATTTTCATATGGTTTGTATGCAAAGAAAGATAACTAGAACTGAAATATGAAAATCTCAACTAATAAAATAGGCACTGTGGGGATGTGTAGTGTTTCATTAACACATCTTGTCTTTTCACAAATAATGTCAATTCTTGATTATCAGTTTCTCCCCTTGATATAGCTAAAATGTAGCTGAAGTTGGTGTTAAACAAGAACAAATCAATCATTTATGTCAGATCTTAATACACAATTTAACTGATTAAAAAAGAAACCAGCAGAAACCATATATGATGTGTACTCCCTTTCTAGTTGTGGTCTCATGTAACCATTTAGCTTCCATTTTTCTCATGTGTCTGTTTTTCAAAGATTCACATCTTGTTTGCAGAGTTTTACTGAAAAGTGTGAAATGACAGATATATAAACCTATACCTCTTTGGAATCCTTTGGAACAAATACTTTAAATTGCATAGACATCTGAGTCATTCTGACAATATATATGTGCTGTATGTTTCCATGGAAACAATTGCAAAAGTTGAAAAAATTACCCTAAAATTTGCAAAAATTTGCAAAAATGGTGCCCCCTCAATGTATACGTTGTGAACCAGCATAGCCACTATGATAGCCTGATAGCCCTTCATAAACAGTTTGCAATAAAAAAGGATATTGTTAAGGATTACTTTTCGAAATAAAATACACCGAACACTAACATCCATTTTCGCACCATTTGTACAACATGCTATTTATACCGTCCATGCTGTGTGTCATGTGACCAAAACAAACAGCTAATAACCTACTGTAATGAATAAATTCACTTTTGAATGATTTGTTTCTTTCATGTACTATCATTCTCACAAAATAGAATAAAATTGTTCACATAAACCAACCATTACAATAATGACATCTGATCAACCATATCATAAGCATGCACAAATTTTTGATGCACTCTTTAACCCAGCATTTGAGGCACTAAAAGGGTATCTGAGACCCGTATCTTCACTCAGAACCTTTGTAAAATTGTAAAATTGAGTATCTACGAAATTAACATCTTGAGTCGTTAAGGGTTCTGTATTGTTCTATTTCATCAAATGCTAGCAGTTAATCAGAGAACTGATAAAGGTATGAACTTTGATCAGTTTCAAGTTTTGAGATACTTTATGGTCAAAGATAAGGTAAAAAATGAAGATGGTATGGCTACTGGAAAGAATTCTGGAAAAAAAATCTGAGCATGAACTCTGAGAAATTTCACATTTCCCATCAATAGGTGTCTCTTTTTTGTTTTTGATTAACCCACATGTGTTTGTGTTTGCAGATGGGATAAAATAATTGTCAAATTTGAAACTTACAAAATTTTAAGATGTTATGAGTTACCTGCCTTTAAAATAATTGTCAAATTTGAAACTTGCAAAATTTTAAGATGTTATGAGTTACCTGCCTTTGTCAATTGAACTTTATAGAATCTCATTGAATGTTAAGAGTTATCTCTCTTTGTAATTATTTTATTGAACCTAAATAAAATTCCAAACGAAAATATAAACTCATAAATTTTAAATACAATTTCATTAAATTTGATGAGTTATTCCCCTTTCTCAATTTTTTTTATTAAACTAAAATGACATTGAAATGTTATCATCACATAGACATTTAAATGCCAGTAAATTTGTGCATACAATTTGATTATACCCTGATATCATGATTATCACTTTTAGTCATGAAAATTTGNCCGTCTGTCTGTCCGTCTGTCCATCCATCCGTCCGTCCGTCCGTCCGTCCGTCCGTCCGTTAACTTTTTGGTTTCCGGAGAATTTTTCTGTAACCGCTTGACATATTGATTTCATATTTGGTATATGAGTATATCTAGGTGAGATACAGATCAAGTTCGAATTTGGTTCCGGTCATTGGGGCTATTCCATTAAAAAGGATGTACCAGGGTCGGAAGGCAGAAAATGAAAATTCTCGTGGGTTCTTGTGGGGTAGTTGAAAATTGCCTTCCGACCCTGGTACTTGCATTTTAATGGAAAATCCCTTGATTTTATACAGATTTATGGTCCTTTGACTTAGTGAAATTTTGAAAAATATAGGTTTCCGGAGATTTTTTTCTGTAACCGCTTGACATATTGAATTGATATTTGGTTTATGAGTATATCTAGATGAGATACAGATCAAGTTTGAATTTGGTTCCGGTTGGTTGATTTTGTACAGAGTTATGGCCCTTTGACTTAGTGAAATTTTGAAAAATATAGGTTTCCGGAGATTTTTTCTGTAACTGCCTGACGTATTGAATTGATATTTGGTTTATGAGTATATCTAGATGAGATACAGATCAAGTTTGAATTTGGTTCCGGTTGGTTGATTTTGTACAGAGTTATGGGCCTTTGACTTAGTGAAATTATGAAAAATATAGATTTCCGGAGTTTGTTTCTTTAACAGCTTGACATATTGATTTGATATTTGGTATATGAATGTATATAGTTGAGATACAGATCAAGTCTTAGTTAAGTAATGATTGGTTGATTGTGTGCAGAGAGAAGGCCCTTGGACTTAGTAAATTTTTGAAAAAACATCATATTCTCCGCCTTTTCTTTACAATGCATGAATATGCTGATTTGATATATATTATATCATCTGTATGTTTATAAATTACTGATTAAGTTTAAATTTGGTTCCCTTTGAATGTTTTTTGTGGACAATGTGGCCTTTTGACTTAATATTTTTTGAAAATTCATTTTTTTGGACCTTTCTGTGCATTAATTTTACATATTAATTTGATATTTGTTAAATGGTTACATCTTGGTAAGGCACATATTCTGTTTGATTTTTTTTTTTTCAATCAAAATTTTGTTTTGGTCCAACAATGCCATAAAGTTCGAGTTGACAGTGGACGGGCGTATCATGCGCTCTTGGCGCAGCAGTTTATTTATACACAGTCTGAAATCTGTTGGTATTTAAACAATAGAAAATGAACTCTCGTTTAGAAAAGATAAAAATGTTGATTGCAACACGTAACTCGTTGTCAAGGCCTGATAAAAGTTACTTATAACATGAAAATTTATACTCTGTTTTGTCCATGTGAGGTGTATCTTGATATTGACAAATGATATTTTAAAAATTTTTGGATATTTCTCGAACATTTTTTTAATGAAAAATTAGATTTCCCGGAACAAACATGATGCCAAAGAGTTTTGGATCTAGGCATTTCTTTATAGCAAAAATTTTTAGGAAAAAATATACTTTGCAATTAAATATTTATCGATTCATTTGCAAATTTTGGACTAGGTACACACAGTGGTTTTGACAAAATAAAGTATACAAAACGACTGTATCTACCTCGCAACCCTCAAGATTACATAAACAATATCGATTTTTACTCACTAAGCACGTGGGGTCTTTGAATGAGTTTTGACTGAAGGCACGTTGTTTTCCTTGATGATTACCCTTTGAGATCATGGGTATAAAAGGAAAATAGCGCTGTTGCGAAACGATATGATTTTGCCTAGTAACATAGATTTAGATTTGGATCTCAATGTTTCTTATGCAAGAATCGTTACTAAATTGACCTATAAATAAAGTATGTTAAAAAATCTATCTGTACATATAATCTTGTCTGGGTACATGCATTTTAACGCCCTATGGCAATTGATTTTGACCAGTGTGTCCATTGAATATTTTCATCACGACAGTAAATTATGTAAGGAATTCGCATATTACCTCTTCTTGGGGGTAAGTTTAATCACTTTTTAACTACAAAGTAAAGATCTGGGAATTAAATGACGTTTTCACTAAATATTGTATTTGTTTATTTCTTTTGAAATCTTGACATTTTGTTGATTGTTTATTTTCGTCGCCATGCTGTTAATTTGTCCCTAAAAAGTTATGAGACACAGAAGAGTTTTTCTAGAAGGGAGATAATTTTATACCACTAGATTTCCCGCTGTACAGTGGTTTGAAATTTTACCCCAACAACAATAATTTTATCATTGGCATTCCGTTCAATAGATCCATGCAAATATTCTGCATGAATGGAGGGGTGGGGCTGTCAACAAAACAATTCAGACAAAAGTAACATACATAGTACTACTGTTTTAGTTGACTGTATAGTGTTAGAAGAAGAGGGTGAGTATCTGTGTTGACGACTTAATGTTTAGTTCTCCAGATTAACAAGCAGGAAATTGTTTCAAGTACTAACGGATATCCACCCTTCCTATTCACTAAAATTACATGTAGTTGATGCATAACAGTTCAGCATTTTAACACTAATTTATTTAAATAAATGATCTTTATAAAGCTTGGAATTTAGTTAGCCATGACCTAATGATCTCATTTGTGTGAAACAGACTTCTTGTATATTTGTACAACAGAACCTAGAAATATGTATGACTGGTTAGATCAAATTGTATACATTTTGTACATATCAGTGCTGGAGTGTCTGGAAGAGGGTACTCATTTCATGTTATCTTGCAAATTACTTTGTGAAATCATGTATCATGCTTAGGTGGTTTTTGGCTCTCATTTATAGAAGTGCATAAATCATGAATCACACTTAAACTTTAAGCAGAATTTCTATCATGCTCCCAAACATTGTCTTTTGAAGGTTCCCGCTTATAGACCCCTTTCAACTCCTAAAAACCGTTTACATATTAGTGTAATCAGGACATGAATGACTTGTAGATACGTATTGTGCAAAACACTGTTATTTCAAACACTGTAGCAGTCTTCATGAAATGTGTGTGTCGGAAAGACAAAAGGGACTATTTTGTGGAATTTCATCATTTATTAACATGTTATTTTTCTACAAGTGTGTAGCCATTTTCCTTATCATCCCATATTTAGTGTAGCATGAATTTATGAAAAATACATGCTTCTCATCACCAACCAAACTTATTTTTTGGGTTCATTTGCACTGAATTTCCTTGGGCCCTGTCTTGAATTTTATATAAAAAAAAAGTGTAATACGTATTAATTTCAATTTATTGCATAATTGTGCCCTTCTGTTTGTTAAATGATGTTGGTCTTTTATCAGATCTTTTACACTTTGTTGTATTTTAGGACTACTGGATGTCCAAAAGTTTGTCAGTTTTGAAGAACCAACAGGAAAATGATGTTTTACAGGGTTAACCCCCTCTTTCCAATTTTTCAGGAAGTATTTCCTACCATTTCATACTTGTACCAAATCATGTCTGCATTGTGCAAAAAGTTAGAAGAACTGGTAAATTAAAATGGTGTGTAAGACCCAGGGACTGTAAAATCTGTATTGAAATAGAAAAAGAAGTTTTATTGTTAAATTATAACAGATTTATGAAAGATTCATAAGAGGATAAATGAATGTAACTCTGTCACAGCAGCTTTCAGCAATGAGGACCTCACACTATGCTATGGATAACCCCTTGAGGCCATAATAAAATTTATCCTAGATTTTCATCCCTGCCCGCCCCAATATTTTTTCACCTGCCTCATAAAATTTTCTTTGGATTTTTTTCTGAATAATGAAAATGAAAATTTTTATATGTTATCTGATATAGATAAAGTTCATTATTTCCTCAATCCAAGCACTCCTAATCAGGTGAACAAACTAGGTTCCTTTTTGAAACAGTCAACCGAACGGAGGACAGGGGACTCTTAAATTGTTTACTTGATTTATTGTTTAATTATGTATTTTATTGTTTGAATTTTATTATGTCGCATACATATATATATGTATTCGCATACATATATATATGTATAATGGCAATAAAATATTGAATTGAATTGAATTGAATTTAATTAAATATTGAATTGAATTGAGTTGAATTGAATTGAATTGGTAAAATTCTTATAAAATGACAGAATTTTTCACAAAATTTGATTAAAAATATGTTTAATAAATTTTCGCTCACCCACCCGCCCCAATGTCAAGAAAAAAAAGATAATGTAGCAATTATTTTATTATGACCTAATGATAGCAATAAAGTTTTAGAAATAGGTCGAGAAGTCCAATTATTTTATTTTTACTGGGTTTTTTTTTTTTGTGGAGCAAAAATTTTTTATGGTACTAACAAAATCTTGCCAAATTTTTTTACAACTAATTATTCACTTATCCGGCGTGACATCACACAGCTGAATTGACCAATCAGATCAGTCGATTTCAATCTTACACCCCCAATATAGGCGGTGACGCGATCGATGATTACAGATATAATCTATGTAAAAAATCGATATTTTAAATTGCAATATCTTCGGTATTATAGTAACTATGATCTTGAAATTTGGATATGATGTTTATATTGATGTTCCAAATGCATATTCCGAGTTTCATTAAATTATCTTGAAAAGTGAATGAATAAATCAAAGTTGAAGTTACTTAGATATATAATGAAATGTGGACTTTTTCACCGCCTC
>MJUU01025998.1:61636-88525 GCA_002080025.1 Modiolus philippinarum
TTTTTTTCTTTGGATTCCTCTTGATCTAAGCTTTCAGAGATATGGCAACAGATTTGGCGTGGCTCTTACCGTTTCCGAGCTACATGGGGTCAAAGTCTAGGGCCGAAATTGCAATTTTTCTAAATATGTCATATCTTTATTTTTCATCAGATTTCGATGGAATTTTTTTCTTTGAATTTCTATGGATGTAAAGTTTAAGTTGATAGTACATATTTTGCATAGCTCTTACGTTTTTTTCATCAGTAAGTGATCAAAAAGGATGAATTTTTCCCTATTTTGTTTCNTTATTTTTTTGCCAGTGGTATTTCCTTTGGAATTTGATTGTCCAGTGGAATATGTTTTACCACTGGAATTTCCAGTGGTAGAGTTGTCAATACCATTGGAATTCCACCGGAATACCTTATTCCAGTGGAAATCCAGTGGATTCCACTGGAATACCATTGGAATTCCAGAGAAATTTTCTATGGGGCAAGCACTAAGGGAATAAAATAAAATAGGGCTCTTTATTTTTATTTATTAGAAATCTTGCAAATGTAACTTTTTCAAATTATTTGTTCATTAATTACCTCCCCTTAATAATATAGTAAAATGCACCTCATTCAGGATTATTTTTTTCAAAAGATCAAGATATGGAAATTAAGTCCTTTCAATATGCAAACATATCTTTCCTGTATTTAGTTTGAAAATTGTATGAAAGTCTAGCAAATAAAAAAAATTCATGGTTTAATGGAGCTTCCCGTATAACTATTATTCATGTTTTCAGTTTAAACTTACAATTTCCCTCAATAATTTTCAGTCATTTGTTAATTATATGGAAACTTTAAAAGGCTAACTTTTTAATGAAATTTTACACTTTCAGGTTAAAAGATGTTTCTGTGTAATCAGTCAATTATTATATCCTTATCATTATAAGCTTGGTCGGATAAACACCTACAGATATTTATGTGTATCAGTATAACACCTTAAAGTCACTGAAAAACACATTTATGACCCAAGGAGGTTCTAGTAATTCTGAAAAAAAACCTAACCTGGCTAAATATCAGATTTGTTATAAACAGGTGAACAGTTTATTCAGTGTTTTGTTTAGACAGATTACTGTGGAAGTACTTTTATTCGTGGACATCAATATTTTCATGGTTTTCACAAATATCACTATTTTGTGAGCACTTTTGTGGTTTCGAATTCTATACATTAAACTCAGTGCAAAAACAACATTTCGTTGTGGACTTAATTTTGTGGTTTTTAGGGAACCACGAAATCCATGAAAATTTGAACCCCACTTCACTGTATTAAGTCATGTAATTTAAAAGTGCATAATTTGTGTTTATTCAAAAATATTTCATTTTATTTTTGAACAGTAAGAGTACAGCTCACGACGAAGAAGTGCGGAAACTATATGAAGAGATGGAATATCAAATAAAAAGAGAAAAGGAAAGAATTCTTAGTGAGGTAACTATCTTTGAATGAGGAGGGACATGTTTAGGTGCTTGTCAGTGCAATCACTAACATCCTTGGGTTTGTTAACATTTTGGTCAAAACTCTGATTTTACCCTAAAATTTTATTCTCTTTGGGGTTTTATGTGTGGCACATGCCATGCACACCCTATCACATCCCCCTCTTAAATCAGCACCTGAGGTATCAAATTCATGCATATTTATATTCCAGTGAGTAGCCCTGGGGACATGAAATCTGCAAGAAAGTAACTCATTTCGATCCCACTATCTTTTTCCATGTAATGTTGTCAATTTCCATGACAACTAATACAACCTAGCAAATTTCCAAATAAATGTTGATATTCAGGGAATGTCATCCTATCGCTAGCAGTCTTTCATCTATAAAGCAGAATATAAAATATTTCATCTGTAAAGCAGAATATAAAATATTAGCACATGCATTGATGATTTCTTGTTGAATTTTGTTGAAATGCAGCTCTTTGAAATTAAAATAAATATCGTGAATAAGAATTAAAAATTATTGACACTCATATGGCCTAAAAATATGAAATAGTTGATAATAATGCTGTTTCACTTCGCATTTCATCAGCTGGTAGTTTTTGTTGTGAGATTATCACAGAACTCAGAGTACATGCTTATCCATTAGGTCAAAAGGGTCTGTAAATCTCGTCCAAGTTTGCAACTTCCGAGATCAAAAACTGTATCCGGAAGTTACATTTTCAACAAAGATATATGACGTTTCAAACAAAAATTTGAACGTCATAATCCTCTGATGTCATGTTTTGGTGGGAAGCGTTTTCGAATTGCCTGTTTATCTTGGATTCTGGTGAGTCACATGACGAGACTTACAGACCCTATTGTAAAATATGATTAAAATGGATTCAACACTGTAATATAAATAAAGATAAATTATATGAAGTTTTGGTAGGCATTGTCAGCAAACCACCAAAGGTGACATACGATAAGTATAGAGGAATCTTCAAATACTAACCACACATTTACCAGTTATTTTTCAAGACATTCTTAATTGGGGGAGGGGGGGGGGCGGAGTGGGTCTCATCCTGGAATTCTGACTTTAATTTTACTGAGTCCCTTAATCCCAAACTACAAGGGAACTTCAAAACTGATGGAATCTGGATTCCTGGGGGTATTTATTTCCAAAAATCCCAGGCTTAAATTACAGAATTCCTGAGCTTAAAAACTTCCAATCCTGGCATCTCAAAAAAAGCCCGCTTCCCTCTCTTGATTTGTCATAGGCTTAGGAGGATGTGTGTCAGAGAATGGTACTCCAACAATATTGGGATTCATGGAGTCGTGATGTTTCTGAATTTAAATAACGACAGCAGAAGAAAAGACAGTAATAATGATTCATGTTTCAAATGAAGTGTATACATGACATTTTTGTGCCATATTGACTTTGTAACAGCTGTACATAAGACAGAAGGCATGAGATTACACAATACTATAATTACTTAGTATTGATTTAATCCTGTTCAGTTTCACGGAATTGTGTGTTTTTAATCCATTTTCCTATAGGGTTACACTTTTACCAAACTTTGTGCATAAGCTTTTTTCTCATGAATCTCAGTGGGGGGAATCTTTCTTGAAATCACATGCATAAAACCCAATTCTTCTTCCCTTTTCTGTTTCATGTAGACACACTCTCAACAAATATTGATATTTAAAGATAGAGCAACCCTTTACTAATGACCATACTACCAGTTAAGGCCATTCTTTAATCATTTACAAGGAATTAGTTTGAAACAGCCAGCCGTTCATGAAACCCAAATCACATCATGTCCACTTGAAGTCTGGTGATGTTGTTTCACTTGTTAACATAAGCTTTACATATTTGTAGGAACAACTAAAAGAAAAACAAGTCAGGGAGGCACTAGAAAGAGATTTGGCAGAGAAAGACAAACAACTTCAAGACCTACTGAATAAACATCAGGATGTAAGAATGATTACTTTATGAATATTCATTATGTTAGCTGGATTGATATAACATCAGATTTCTCTCATAGGTTTGACTCTATTGGAACTTATGTTTTAAATTTTTATAGTACTGCTGCCCTTGTAAACAATAGAAATTAGTTGAAAGTCTTTAATATTTCATGCACTTTTAGTGTAAGAATTTTAGTGAAAAGGGCTGGAGTTATGCCCCTTTGTATTTGTAATTCATTAAAAAAAAGAAGCATGATCATTATTAGTTCTTTTAGTATTTTGGTCAATTTTACGTCAAAGATTTGAATCAACACTAGTAAATGAGTGATAAAACCTGTATTAGTCAATTTATACAAGATAATAAGGTGCTTGACTTGCACTTAGACACCGATTAATTTTCATATTTTGAATGGCACATTTGTATTTTTAGCTCACCTGACCAGAAGGGTCAGTGTGAGCTATTGCCATCACTTGGCGTCCGTCATCCATCTGTCCGTCCGTCGTCTGTTAACTTTTCACATTTTCATCTTCTCCTCTGAAACCACTGAAGCAAATTCAACCAAACTTTACAAGAATGATGTACTAAAGGTCATTTACAAAGATTGCTCATTTCGTTCCGATCCAATAAAAACATGGACGCCAGCGCGGAACTTATGTTTAACATTGGACCCTATGGGAAAAATCACATTTTCATCTTCTCCTCTGAAACCACTGAAGCAAATTCAACCAAACTTTACAGGAATGATGTACTAAATGTCCTTGACAAAGAATACTCATTTCGTTCCGATCCGATAAAAAACATGGCCGCCAGCGCGGAACTTAGTTTAACATTGGACCCAATGGGAAAATCATATTTTCATCTTTTCCTCTGAAACCACTGAAGCAAATTCAACCAAACTTTACAGGAATGATGTACTGAAGGTCCTTCACAAAGATTGCTCATTTCGTTCGGATCCGAAAAAAAACATGGCCACCAGCATGGAACTTAGAACATTTGACCCTATAGGAAAAATCACATTTTCATCTTCTCCTCTGAAACCACTGATGCAAATTTAACCAAACTTTACAGGAATGATGTACTAAAGGTCCTTGACAAAGAATACTCATTTTGTACCAATCCGATTAAAAACATGGCCGCCAGCATGGAACTTAGTATAACATTGGACGCTATGGGAAAATCATATTTTCATCTTCTCCTCTGAAACCAAGTGAAGCAAATTCAACCAAACTTTACAGGAATGATGTACTAAAGGTCCTTGACAAAGAATACTCATTTTGTTCTGATCTGAAAAAAAAAATGGCCGCCAGCGCGGAACTTAGTTTAACATTGGACCCTATGGGAAAATCATATTTTCATCTTCTCCTCTGAAACCACTGAAGCAAATTCAACCAAACTTTACTGGAATGATGTACTAAAACTCCTTGACAAAGAATGCTGATTTTTTTCAGATCTGATAAAAAACATTGCTGCCAGCGTGGACATAGTTTAACATTGAACCCTTTAGGAAAAATCACATTTTCATCTTCTCCTCTAAAACAGCTTAAGCAAATTCAACTAAACTTTACAGGAATGATGTTCTCAAGGTCCTTTACAAAGAATGCTCATTTTGTTCCGATCTGATAAAAAACATGGCCTTCAGCGCTGAACTTAGGTTTAACATTGGACCCTATGGGAAAAGTCACTTTTTCATCTTCTCCTCTGAAACCACTGAAGCAAATTCAACCAAACTTTACATGAGTGATGTATGGAAAGTCTTGTACAAAGATTGCTCATTTCATTACAATCTGATAGAAAACATGGCCGCCAGCATGGAACATAGTTTTACATTGGACTCTATGGGAAATCACATTTTATCTTCTCCTATGAAACCTCTGAAGCAAATTCAACCAAACTTTAGAGGAATGATGTACGGAAAGTACTTTACAAAAATACTCATTTCATTTTGATCCGGTAAAAAACATGGCCGCCACAGCCGAACATATAGTTTAACAATGGAGCCCAGTATGAGAAAGCCATCCTTTTCATCATCTTCTCTGAAACTATTCAAGCAACTTTAACTAAATGTATAGAAGGTCCTTTGCAAAAATTACTCATTCCAATAGGATAAGACAAAAACATGGGTGCTAATGGAGAACTTAGCTAAATATTAGACCCCATTGGTAATAAACATATTTTTGGTCATGCATGGCATGGAAGCATTTTGTCAGGTGAGCGATACAGGCTCAGTCTGAGCCTCTAATTTTTTCGTATTTTCAGATGGAGAAAAAATTAGATTTGTTGAACAAAACAGAAGTAGAAACCAAGCAAGAAAATGAGAAACTAGCAAAAGTAAGGAATACTTTAGGGCTGTTCCAGAAAAATTGACATNGATTACTTTATGAATATTCATTATGTTAGCTGGATTGATATAACATCAGATTTCTCTCATAGGTTTGACTCTATTGGAACTTATGTTTTAAATTTTTATAGTACTGCTGCCCTTGTAAACAATAGAAATTAGTTGAAAGTCTTTAACATTTCATGCACTTTTAGTGTAAGAATTTTAGTGAAAAGGGCTGGAGTTATGCCCCTTTGTATTTGCAATTCATTAGAAAAAAGAAGCATGATCATTATTAGTTCTTTTAGTATTTTGGTCAATTTTACGTCAAAGATTTGAATCAAAACTGGTAAATGAGTCATAAAACCTGTATTAGTCAATTTATACAAGATAATAAGGTGCTTGAGTTGCACTTAGACACCGATTAATTTTCATATTTTGAATGGCACATTTGTATTTTTAGCTCACCTGACCCGAAGGGTCAGTGTGAGCTATTGCCATCACTTTGCGTCCATCGTCCGTCCGTTCATCCGTCCGTTGTCTGTTAACTTTTCACATTTTCATCTTCTCCTCTGAAACCACTGAAGCAAATTCAACCAAACTTTACAAGAATGATGTACTAAAGGTCCTTTACAAAGATTGCTCATTTCGTTCCGATCTGATAAAAAACATGGCCGCCAGTGTGGAACTTATGTTTAATATTGGAGCCTATGGGAAAAATCACATTTTCATCTTCTTCTCTGAAACCACTGAAGCAAATTCAATTAAACTTTACAGGAATGATGTAATAAAGGTCCTTGACAAAGAATACTCATTTCTTTCTGATCCGATAAAAAACATAGCCGCCAGCGTGGAACTTAGTTTAACATTGGACCCTATGGGAAAATCATATTTTCATCTTTTCCTCTGAAACCACTGAAGCAAATTCAACCAAACTTTACTGGAATGATGTACTAAAACTCCTTGACAAAGAATGCTGATTTTGTTCCGATCTGATAAAAAACATGGCTGCCAGCGCGGACATAGTTTAACATTGAACCCTATGGGAAAAATCACTTTTTCATCTTCTCCTCTGAAACAGCTTAAGCAAATTCAACCAAGCTTTACAGGAATGATGTTCTCAAGGTCCTGACAAAGAATGCTCATTTTGTTCCGATCTGATAAAAAACACGGCCTCCAGCGCGGAACTTAGGTTTAACATTGAACCCTATGGGAAAAGTCACATTTTCATCTTCTCCTCTGAAACCACTGAAGCAAATTCAACCAAACTTTACATGAATGAGTCTTGTACAAAGATTGCTCATTTCATTACAATCCGATAGAAAACATGGCTGCCAGCATGGAACATAGTTTTACATTGGACTCTATGGGAAATCACATTTTTATCTTCTCCTATGAAACCTCTGAAGCAAATTCAACCAAACTTAAGAGGAATGATGTACGGAAAGTACTTTACAAAAATACTCATTTCAATTTGATCCGGTAAAAAACATGGCCGCCACAGCCGAACATATAGTTTAACAATGGAGCCTGGTATGAGAAAGCCATCCTTTTCATCATCTACTCTGAAACTATTCAAGCAAATTTAACTAAATGTATAGAAGGTCCTTTGCAAAAATTACTCATTCCAATAGGATAAGACAAAAACACGGATGCTAATGGAGAACTTAGCTAAATATTAGACCCCATTGGTAATAAACATATTTTTGGTCATGCATGGCATGGAAGCATTTTGTCAGGTGAGCGATACAGGCTCAGTCTCTGAGCCTCTAGTTTTTTCGTAATTTCAGATGGAGAAAAAATTAGATTTGTTGAACAAAACAGAAGTAGAAACCAAGCAAGAAAACGAGAAACTAGCAAAAGTAAGGAATACTTATTATCACACAGCATTTTGTTATAGTTAATGATTTAGTATTTACAAATGTCACCTAGATGGATCCCAGAGATCAAGATATAGGACCCAGTATCTATAGCTCAAGGATATACACCTGGCTGAAATAGGAGATCCATCATTCTGTTATGTAAAAAAATTCGCAATTTATCTTAAAAAATTGAATGTTAACTCCAGGTCTTCAACAAGAAAAGAACTCGTGGCTGAGTCCTCCCTCCAACCCATCCACACACAATTAGAACATTCCTGGAGTGTTAAAATGTGTTTAAAAGGATAAACATCATGTGCTCCATGTATTGTACCAATTCAGGTTTTTTTTGGTGGTTCATACAATTTGAGAAATCCGGAAAATCATGAAATAAGAAAAAAGAAGACCTTGAAAAGTTCGAGAAATAGAAACATGAAATTCGTGGAATATCCTGCCATTTTGATCATCATCATAATTTGTATATTCAGGTTGTATTTGGTTACAGACTTGGGCTTTAGATTAAAAGTTTATCCTTGTTACACATGTAACCATCACCTTTTGAACTAGACAGAATTTTGGCAATATTTTACATTATGCACATAGAATTGATGTAATTATTGCAAATACACCTTTAAAATATGGATGGTGGTTATTAAGTGACAACTTGTACTTGAAATAGATCTGACATAGATTTTTATTTTAAAAGGAGAAAGAAGAGTTAGAAGATATGTTGATGAAATCACAAGAAGGTCTAGAAGATTCTAAACTGTATATTGATCAGCTGAGAAAACAACAGAAACAAGATAAACAAGAAAGAGCTAGGTAAATTACAATTAAGAGCTAGGTAAATTACAATAAAGAGCTAGGTAAATTACAGTTAAGGTCAAGCTTGGTAAATTACAATTAAGATCAAGCTAGATAAATTACAATTAAGATCGAGCTAGATAAAGTACTATTAAGAGCTATGTAAATTACAGTTAAGATCAAGCTAGGTAAATTACAATTAAGATCCAGCTAGATAAATTACAATTAAGATCCAGCTAGATAAATTACAATTAAGAGCTAGGTAAATTACAATTAAGAGCTAGGTAAATTACAATTAAGAGCTAGGTAAATTACAATTTAGGGCTAGGTAAATTACAATTTAGGGCTAGGTAATTACAATTAAGAGCTAGATAAATCACAATTTAGAGCTAGATAATTACAATTAAGAGCTAGATAAATTACAATTAAGAGCTAGATAAATTACAATTAAGAGAGTTATGTAAATTACGTTTAAGGTGTCTGCTGGGTATTAATTTCCTATTATAGAATTTTGTGAAATTTTCTTTGAAGAAGCACAACTGTATTATTGTTCGAAATGTAAAATAAAATTTCGGGGTCACTGTGCATTAAGGCCCCAAATCTGAAATTGAAAATTTCAGGATTTTACATAGAAATGATAGGGAAAATGATCATATGAGAGGATAGCTTGAAACTTCTATTATAGAATTTTTTCATACTTTGCATGTGTTTAATTATCATTATGTAGTTAATATATAAAAAATAAAAATCAGGAGTCACCATTGAAATAAGAGAGAAAAATTGAAAAATGTTAATTTCTCTAGTGATATCTTTGTTAAAATATTTTATCAAATTATCTCCCTTGAATAATTTCTGTGTTCTGTAAATCCAGCAACAGATTTAAAGCTCATGTGGTTTAGCTCACGTTTTTGTAACGAAAATGTTATAAAAATGATTTGGAATATAAATTTTAAATAAATTTGAACTTTCTTTTCATTTTAAATAATTATTTTGTTAAATTTCTTAATGGATAACACCTAAATGACCAATTATTAGACAAAAATGGCGGAATAATACCACTGAGACACCTTAAGAGAGTTAGGTAAATTACAATTAAAAGCTAGGTAAATAACAATAAAGAAAGCTAGGTAAATTACAATAAAGAGCTAGGTATATTACAGTTAAGAGCTAGATAAATTACAATTGCTACTCAGCAAAAATATTTACCTTTGTCTTGTGATCAATACCTGAAATGTATTTTGTATATTTCAGTGCATTTTAAATTGAAATTATTATACTGTAAAATTGTTCACCTTGAGTGCTGCTTAAAATGTACATGTGAAGAAACCATATATGTGTGAAAGATTTTATCAAGTAACACAGACTTTATGGAACCTTGTACATTGAAATTGAAAACATTTAAATTTCAGGGCTGCAATAAAGCTGACAGAATCTATAGCTCTTGAAAGAGAAAGTTTAGTGAAACAATTAGATACACTCAAGTAAGTACATGTATGTGGAACCAAACAGTTGAACTTTACATTTATACAACACAAGATGTAACACTAATTGGCACAAGTATTAGCTTTCCAAAAAGCTAGTCTGACGTCAGTATTCTTTTACTTAGATTTTAATTGATGATTTTATCAGAATCTCCTAGCTACATGTTCCTAACGGTAACCAAACAAAACTCAATATAATTCAACAATTGCAGTTCTCCTAAAATATAGGAAGGATATACTTAACAAACGAACTGGTTTCTTTTGTCTTTTATTCCGACAAAACCAGTATGATAACTTTCCTATAGTGTCAGTGTTAATGTAGAAAATAGTATGTGTTTATTTATATGCTAACAGCACGCTTAAAGAATGGTATCTAATGTTATGTAAGATATTATCGCGGAAAGATTGATAAATCATGTAAATAAAAATCACGATCGAAGGTGTTAATTTATTAATTTACAATGACATTGTCATAACCTTATATTAATCAAATGAACATGTTACACTTTAATTACAGTCATGCAATGCAAAAATGGACGCTTTACGGAAATGTAATGCAAACATGGATGCCTTACCGGATATGCATTTTCTGATTCTAAAAATGTCTGACGCTGTGACGTCAGACAATAAGATTGCAGTGAGAAACATTTGTTGATTATCTCCCGGTACCAAAATTTCCCATATTTAAAGAAGTTTATTGATTGGTTAATTAAATTACCTTCTCTTTTGCCATACATAGCTTTAATAACATGCTGAACATTTGAAACTGTGTTTAACATGATTGGGGGAACTGTTTCCCCTTATGACTTTATGTAAAACCCTGCTGACAATGCAAGCCTTTTTTGTAGTCATTAAAATCTGTTTTGAACAGCAATCCTCATTAAATGAATTCTGCCTTGAAGGTTTGAATATTGACAAGTTCGCATACATCTCATAAACATATGGCTTTTAAAAACTATTCATTCTACAGATGGCGGTGAAAAATTGAAATTTCCCAATAAGTTCTCTCTAGGATTTGATGTTGCAACAGACACTGTCAGCGTTTTTGTTCACTTATAGACATCTTAGCAGATTAATATAGAAATCATATTTCATGAAATGAATCTTCAAACATTAAATATAATGAGAAGATCTATGTACATTGCATTAAAAACAATAACTAATCCGAGATTGTGATTATTGAAAATATTCAACTCTTGATAAAAACACTTCATTTGTGAGCTGTGCACATTTTTGAATTACTGCACTCGTTGATTGTCTTTTGAATATTTTGCAATAATCTGAATATCAAAATAGTTGTAGCGTTATTGATATTTTACATTGTATATATATTTGCAGAGACGTAAATAAGAAGTTACGGGACGACAAAGACGAGGCAGAGATAAGGCGGGTATAGAGACCGTTTGTTATTTTCAGACAGGAGTGTTCCCCCTTCTTATTCTGGGTCTTTATGATGCATGTTGACTATTACAACTTCTCTGTCTAGTTCTTTACTTTGGAATAGGAACATATACAAAACTATGTTCTAAAATAACTTTCTGTCTGAGTATAGATTTTCCTATGCCTCTTTAAAGTATTATATGGAAATTTATATTACATTGGGAATCTTGCATGTCTCTTTATAAATTCATTTTCTATAAATACCTCATCAGGAAATTACCTATAACTATAAATAACTTTTTCTATTAATAACTTGCATCTATAACAACTTCTATCTAAAACTCATTTGTATCCCACGCATATTGTTTGTATATTCTGTTTAATTATAAAATGTATGCATGATTCAAATATATGTTATATCACTGATATATGATTTATCATTGAAATGTATCTAGCTGGATTTGTTTATAGATTCTTCAAATTCACAACAATTATCCAGATTTTGTCTTGCAGTCTATTTTAATCACAGGAATGTTATATAATGATCACAAACTGCACAAATCTTTACTTTGTTTATCATACAATATTGCTAGGCACTTTATTATCCCTCAGACTATTTACCATATACACTCAAAAACCACAATGTATTTCCACAATGGCATACTCTAGTAGGGTACTGAATGAAAGTGTATCAAAGTTTGAGAAAAAATTTAACTTTTAGTCTGTTTTTTTTCCATTTTACTCCTTTCCAGCCTCTTGTTTATTGAAAATGGTATTTATTGATTTTTCTCTTTTTAAACATGCTTTTTAATAGAAACTTACAGAACTAAGTGCATCAATATCTGACTATAAATAAAACAATTCAATTTTTTTCCGTTCGACCACCATGGAGACACCTGTTTTTCAAAAACAGCAAACACTACCTCAAACCCATCAATATATGCCTGCAGCTTAAATAATTTAGCAATAAAATAAAACAGACCTCATTTCAATAAAAATTAAAAAGTAACAGAAAAAAACTTAATTTAGCAACCCCCCCTTTATTATGAAATGGGTATAGCGATAGGTCAGGAACCTTACATGAAAATGGAACATCGCTTGTGCCAAGGAGCATTATTTTAAAATTTGAAAATGATCCGTCCACAAGAACCATCCACGATGTAGAAGCCAACCCATATCATGATACTAGCAACAATTTTGAAGTCCTTAAGGTAGATAGATAGTAATATTCATATCCATGAGATTTTGTTGTAAGTTGGTACAATTGAAGAATCAATCCTACTTACCCAAAATCTGTAATAAAAAGTATGGGTCACCATGCTTGTTTTTTCTAGAATTGATATCAAAGTTCGCTCATTTTTAGCCATTTTTTCACCTACGTTTACAAAGAATGCATGGGGAAAATATGGAAAGGCAATTTTTAGCTTAATAGAAATGAACTTTTTATCCATGAGAATTTGATGTATTTTTGTGAACAGATAGTTTATGATGTAATTTATTGGTTACAATTAAAAAATGAATACATGTATGTCACCATGCTTTTAACGGAGATATTTTACAAACTTTCCGGATGAAACATTATTTTTGGGAAAAGGGAGTTAATTCGCGGTAAAGTAAACGAAATATGACGTTTCACATTTATCATTCAATAATGACGTCACAAAGGAAAAGCCGTCAAATTACTGTTCCGGCCAGAAAATCAAACCTACCCCGTACCCGACTCTTTATTTTTCTTGTGCGCGGTTGCATTGCGCAGCGCAACAGTGTCTATCAACCTTAAAAATCTGACATGAAATTGTCTGTTTGCCTAAGAATCATGATAGCAGTACATAATTCAAATTATCTGACAACTTCAGATATTATGGTTAAAAGTCATGTTGGTTGTCAGCGAACTGAATTTTTGACCTTGAATTTTATGATTGATGTGTCGGATATTCAAACAGAATGTACTATTATTGTTATTAAATAAAGGGAATAATTTTTATCATAAAGGACATTAATTTTTGGCATCGTGGAAATACTTTTGGTCTAAGAATGTATATCAAACAATATTGCTAGACTCTTTAATATACCTCAAACTATTTTAATACATACATAACTATTGTATTCAATGTGCATCATGGAAAATAATTCAAACTTTTTATAATCCATACATAACTAATGTACTCAATGAGCTTCATGGAAAAAATACAATTTTATGTCATGTTCTGCCATGTTTGATAATATAGCTTGTTTTCCTATTTTTCTTTGTGGCAAACTTCAGGATAATTCGAGTACTGCTGAGGCAGATAACCTAGAACAGGTATTCTCCTGTCTGAACTGACACAAACTGGTTTTAACTGGTTCAAACCAGTTATTGTTTTAGTTTTACTTACAAATATTTTGAAATTTTTCAACTGCATGCTTACGAGTTTTATGTTATGTATAGGAAATTCAAAACTGAAAAAAAAGAATTTTTTTAGGCTCAGTATAGAAATTTAAAGACTGAAATTGACAATCAACCATAAAAGTTGAAAAATTTCAAATAATCAGTTGAAAAGTTGATTTGCAGGTTTATTTTTTTACCTTGTGGGAATAACACCATTTGCTTAATTGATTTGAATAGAATAACTGCATGTTCCTATGAGTTTTACCGTTACTGGTTATTTTATTTTAACCCTGATCCAACACTCAGAATTACAGTGCATATGATAGAATAGACCCTTTCATGATAATTGTGTTCTTATGATTTTGAGTTGAAAAGGATAACAGTTCACGCTTAAATGACTTTGTAGGACAATTAATCAAGATGTCACATATACAGTGTATGATGATTTAGAATTTTACCCACTTAAAGGCATATGAGTGCATATGCAACATTGAGGACTACAGTTAATGTGAAGTGTCTATTAATATATGTATAGAAAGTTGGAAATATTTCTCTTTCTGAACTTCATTCTGTATTGATGGTATCCTCAAAAGAAGAAAAATTCATCATACCTGCCAACTAACCCCTGTGAACATTTTTAAAAGTTGGCAGGTATTGAACTAACTATAGGGTCTGTAAGTCTCGTACAATTCTGTAACCTCCGGTAACATAAATTGAACCTGGAAGTAACATTTTTAACGAAAATATGTGACGTACGGTATTGAACAAATTTGAACGTCATTATCCTAAGACGTCTTTTTTTGGCGTGAAACAATTTAAGATTACAATCTCATCGTGAATTCTCGGGGTCACATGATGAGAATTACAGACCATATTCCACATGTGTCAGATGTTATATTTCATCAAATTTCTTCTATATGTATTTTGATGAAATTAATAAAATGTACAGGGATATATATTCACTGGAAAAAAAAACAATCTAATAGAAATAGGCTGCAATAACAAAGTAATTAGCACTGTACTTCTGATAGTAAAATCCTTGTTCAAAATAAACCTATATAAAGCAGTCATTCCATAATCTTATACCTTGATTTGGTCAAGGTCCATAAATTGAACTAATTTTAATTTTAACTTCTCTTGAAATTGGTTTTGTGTTAGTAATGGTGGAATTAAAAAATGTGTTTTGTGTGTGATTATTATTTTGGCTGTGGATCCATTTTCCTGCACATAGGTATGTGCAAAGTTTTAGGACCAACTTTGTCAGTGTTATTAGCTGATTTTGTATTATAACTTAATAACTTAGATGTGTTAATATTAGGAATGTTGAATTTAATATTGCACAATCGCAAGATTATAATTAATTCTTCAGCAGACAATATTACCTGAGTATTCATGCAATTAATAAACTGTATAACTAAGCAACTAGTCATCCTCCCAAGTCAGGTGTTCTGAGTCCACGTCTGTTCCCTCGAACGAGAACTGGACTCAGAACACCTGACTTGGAAGGATGCAATTAGTATACATATACAAAGGTTAGTTGTGGACAATTATTACTATATATTCCTTTTTGAATTTTTTTGAACAATAAACAATTATGGTTTATTGGATCAGTGAATATGCTTACTAACCTTGAAACAAAAAATATTCACCCCGACTGATAGTCATGGTGCATATTGTTTCACAGGTTGATAAAAAATGTGTTTTTTGCCTCTGCATCAGCCATACAGGCCATAATTGCATAAAATTGTAAGATAACTTTTGGTGGCTTTCTAGATCTATGATAAATATTTAATTCTTCTACCCTTATATGGAATACTTCACCAGTACCCTGGTTTTGAAGATCTGCTTTGATATAGTTGTCTGGAAAATTGATTGTGGTTTTAAACACTAAGCATTTTCATATGTAATATGCACATATACACAGCTTATATAGATTTAGTTACACTATAGCCAGGCTGTTACTGTTAGAAAATCAAGAACTTCAAAAACATCTGGACATTATTTATCAGAATCAGTTGAAATACAGACCTTTCAACTTGTTCATTTGACAGATTTTTAGAAAATTCCTCATTCTTTGCATGTGAATGTCAAAAATGATTTAAAAATCTCAGGGGTTAAGATGAAGTTTCACAAAAATTTTCTTTGCCTTGTCATCTCCAAAAAAAATACAAAAACATTTTTAGCTAAAAATGAAATAGAAAACGTTTTTCTGGATTTAAACAATTCTTCTTACTACCTTACAAATGAACTACTCGATGAAAGCAGTAAAATCTAAAGTAGAAACAAAAAATCCAGTTCTTCCCAAATGACTTTTTTAAATAACAATTTCTATTTATAGATTTTGGAAGCAGAAACAAGCCCGTTTAAATCAAACAGAAAAAAGGAGCTCTGCAAACAGGGATCTATCCTCGGAGATTACTTCCCAACAAGTCGGTAAGTAGGCACATTTATACAGAAAAAAGGAGCTCTGCAAACAGGGATCTATCCTCGGAGATTACTTCCCAACAAGTCGGTAAGTAGGCACATTTATGTGTTGCAGAAACATGGTCAGACATATCTATCCTCGGAGAGTATACATTTTTGTGTTTCTTCAGGAAACGTGGTCAGATTTGTTTCTAGTTGCATATTTTTGTCTCACCTTAGATATACTTTCTCCAATGGGACAGTGAGAAGAATGGATACTGTCTGCAATGGTGACTGTAACAATTACTGTAAACCGGGAAATTTTCGTGGTAGTTTTAATTTTTGGTTTTTCGCGTTTTTAATGGAAGCACGAAAATAAAACGGCGCGAATATATTTGTCTATCATTGAAGTCAATTGTCGACAATTTGGCAGCGCAAATTAAAAATGCGCGAACTAAAATCCTGTCAATTTACCGCGAATTTCCCAGTTTACAGTAAATACTTTAGTACATATTTTCTCAAAGCTGAGGGATCCCTCTGATGGGGGTCTCAATGGGGGGTCCCTTTTCTGAAGTCTCGTCAATTTTTCTGCACTTTCCCATTTTCCGAGGGGGAAAATATTTTACAAAGACTCTTACTTGTCTCATTCGATGGGCTCTTTTATCAGTGGTTTCCGCTTAATGCTCGACCTCCTTTCCTGTTTTCACATGCACTTTTGCCACGATCCTGTTTCCCACTTACTTAAAGAGGCAAATCCCGTTTCCTGCTTATGCCCCATTGAGACCCACTCTGATAGTGTGAGTTGTCATTCAGAACTTTTCTTCTTTTTATCAGCAAAAATGAAAATATATCTTGTTGGAAATTTTATTGTTTCAATTTCAATGCAAATTGTTACCCTTAAAATATAGAAAGAAAGCTCTATTAGTTGAACAGAAAAGCAAGGTAAGCCGTGAAACTGTAAAATAAAACAAATATAGAATTTAATCAGAAAAGAATCTTATCCATATAATGTTTATTGTATCGCTGAGTTCACGCAGTGGCGACATACAGGGATCACTATCCGTCGTCGGCGGCGTCACAAAAATTTCTGTCACAGTTTTCCCAGGAACTATGTATCCGAGCTTTCTGCAATTTGGCATGGAGTATCAGTATGGGGTCCTATACTGTGTAACAGAGTTTGGGATCTCTCGCATGCCCACTTCCTGTTTGACGAAACTTAGAATATTTTTTGCGTCTTGAAAATTTCTGTCTTATTTTTGTCAGGAACCACAGATCCCAGCCTTCTACAATTCATTATGGAGTATCAGTATGGGGACCTATATCTTGTAATAAAGTAAGGGATCTCTTGCATGGCCACTTCCTGTTTGACGGAACTTGGAATATTTTTGTCGATTGGTGTCACAAAAAATTTCTGTCATATTTTACTCAGGAACCACAATTCCCAGCCTTCTGTAATTTAGCATGGAGTGTCAGTATGGGGACCTATACCGTGTAATACGGATTTGAATCTCTGGCATGCCCACTTCCTGTTTGACTGAACTTAGAATATTTTTCGAATCTTGAAAATTCTGTCACATTTTTCTCAGACACCACATATCCCTGCCTTCTGCAATTTTGCATGGAGTATCAGTATGGGGACCTATAATGTGTAAGTGAGTCTGGGATCTCTTGCATGCCCACTTCCTGTTTGACGTAACTTACTTTTAGTGTTATTACGCAGGCGACACATGTCTTCAGTGGCAGACTTACTACTAAGTGTTTAATAAAAAGCTAAGGTAATGTTTACTGAGTTTTGTCCTTAAAATATCCCGACACAGACCCGACATTTTTGATAGTCTTATAAACTGTAATTGAATGTTGTAGGCATTAAAATTTTAATATGGTAAGGATATTTTGAGTTCTTTTTGATGTTAATTCTTGCACACTGTGGTACAGTCTCTTTGTAGTTCAAAGAATTTAATTTTCCGTTATGATTTTGATCTAATGTGTAATTAAAAGCATTTAATTTTCCATTATTGTTGTGATCTTATTTGTACCTCAATGAAGCTAGTATTGAAGATTTTACCTTGATGAAGCTAGTATTGTAAAACCAAAAATATTTTGATGGCCAAATTGTTTAATAGCATTGGAAAATTCGGAACTTTAGTTCCAAGATGTAGCTATGTAATAACACAGCTCTTTACATGCAGTCATCTTGAAATTGTTTTGTCATATTTAGCTGTGTATAAGTGGTGTATAGCACGACACTATGAAAGGGGGATAATTTTACTTCATTAAAATTTTGTGTCACTACCCTTAAATGAGCAAGTTTTTTTCTCTCTTAACAAAGCAGTGTTCTTTACAAAATATGATGTGATAGAAGGGATTTGTTTTGCAAATAGTGCATGCACATAATCGAAATTGTCACTAGACTTACTGAAATGTGTTGAAGTGTGTAAATTAATACACAGCAGTAGATAGTTTATCTTTCTGAACTTAACTTACTTCAATGGTGAACTTGTTTGTGTCCTATATTTGTTGTGCATTCTACATTCTTAAACAAATTACATTTTTAACCTCAGTTTGACACTGTTATGGCAGCATTACTGAACATGCTAAAATAGTTTTGTAACCGTTAGAATATACAAAGTACAAGAAGCAAATATGATATGGTGTGCTATTCTAAATTCATGAATTTGTTGGTAGATAGAATCATAATTTCAAGCTGACTATGGATCAAAATTGTTAAAAAGTTTCTGATATCAGTGAAATGGATGATATTTTTTAGAGCTGATATCAGGCATTTTAAATATATATATATAGGATAAAGTACTTTAAATTTCAAAACTATCAAGTTATTGATGTCATTAAATATTTATAATTGTCCAATCAGCATTGTTGCACCTTTAAGCGATGCTTTAAAATCAAAGTTTTATGAACTTGTCACCTTATTTTCAGGAGAAAGTTTGAGTCAACAGCTGAGTCAATCGAAGAAGGTTTAGACGGAGAATACGGCCATGGATTATCGGATGACGACATTGAATGTGATGATGATTTGCTAGAAACTGAATGTGATAATTTGAATAATAATAATAATAATAATAAACTTGTATATGGGGACTCTGAAATTAAACCTAGTTATTACGGACATGATAATGATATACCTTCAACTAAAACTGACCAATCAGGATCTAACAAAGAATTTAGTGAAGAAGACGAGGATAATAAAGGCTCCAAAAAGTCAAGGTAAGATGAGTTTACTATAATAAAAAATGAAGACTTCGAAAGCCAGGTGAACCAAAACAAACTCCTGTTAGACTGAAAATTATGTTTGGTGCAGACACCTGGTCTCACAACATACTACAGTGCACCCTCTTTAAATTGTCACCTTTGGGACTGGGTAACATTTTTGGCGATAAGTGAGGGTGTCAATAAATTGAGGGAATAAATCTCATAGTAACTATGCAAATTTTGAGAAATGGACCTGGAAAATAAGTGGGGATAAGTGAATTAAGGGCAGTAAAGAGGGGCTGTATAACAAGGGAGCACTGTATATTTCACTTTATGATAATATTCCCCTCCTAAAAAACAACAGGTATATAGTGATTTTCTTTTGTTCAACACACATTTTTGGTTGCAGTTTTCTCAGGATTCCATATTGTTAGTCTGTAACTTAATTATAAGTTGCATTATTCAAGCTGTATTCAGGTCAATGATGCTTCTGCTACTTGTTTACTGATACTCAAATAAATATAAAATCACCACTTCCAGTTTTCCTAATTTTTGCATTTTTACTTCTCATTTCCCAAATTAGGTTTTGTCTTCACCCTTTTCTGGGCAACCACACATGACAGCCACTTGATATTTGGCATGAAGCTTCAGTATGTGATACTATACTCTATCTCCCTATTTTCGCCATTTTGATATGCTACTTCTCATTTATTGACTTATTGCCTTTCTGACTTTCAGTCTATGAGGGGCGGAAGGATCTTTTACGGGATGCCGGGATCAGCCATTTTATTTGGCGGGAATTCCGTATTAATGCTTAATGGGATCCGGGATTTGTGTTATCATGTTTTGGGAATCGGGATTGAACATTTTATTTTCTCAGGAATACAGATTTTACAGTTATTTCCTTGGGAATCCGGGATCATACCCCCTCATACCCACCCTGGTCTATCCATCACACATTACCATCATCTCATTTTCTCTGCAACTGTGTCAGTGCTTGTATTGTGTCCAGACACACTTAAATTTGCACTTTCCATATTAATTCAGAGTTAAAAAGACTCAACATAGGCATTTTATTGATCATGTCTTTATATATTTTTATCATTTGTAGATCAAAATCAAAAAGAAGAACGAAGACAAAGAAGCCAGGATTCCATCCTACCAGGTATGTAGTAAAGGGAGATTATCATCTAGAAACCCTATTTGCTTCTGACTGCAACTCTAACCTCTAGTTTATAGTTTTAGTAGTGCTAATGTTTGTTCTAAAAAGTCTGTTGGTTACCATGGTAACAGGTGACTATCTCTTATTTGCAGTTTGGTGGGACCATGTCATAATTTAGTTATTTATTTTGGAAGAGTTATCTCCCATTTTAACACCATAGAAACGATAGTGGAGAGTAAGTATTTTTCCTCTTTTTCAAAAAATTGTTGGGGAAGAAAACTGGAAATATTTATGAAGTTCAAGTTCTGAAATTCTTAGTTTAAGGAACATGTAGAGAGGTTCAGTTTACAGTAAAATTTTCCAAGGCTTATTTCTCAAATATGAGTAAACTGACTTATCAAAATATCTGTGGAAAATGGCATGTTGAAAATATCTTCATAAATCAAATTTGAGGAGACACTTCATTTGAGTGATAGTTCAAATTCATAGTACTTCTGCAAATTAAACATTTTCATTTCCTTCCCAGCACGCATCATAACAAGAGATTAGAACCTCCACGTGTAGAGGAGGGTGATAGTTATGAAGAAGAGGGCGATAATATTGATATGATCGTAGCACCTGTTTTTGAAGAGAGCATAACTTCAACACATCAATCAGGCGAACCTGTTTCCTTGTATTTTGAAAGTTTACGAGATAATCAGGTTGAAATGCAAACTATTGCTGTTCAGACCACAGAAGAAATGGTTCCAAAATCAGAACTAGAACTATTGACTAAGTCTTTAAGTGTGGATTCATCAACAAAAACAGAGGCAGTCAATTCCACATCCACAGATTTGACACAAGATTTTGACGGAGAAAATGTGGCTATGTCTTCTTCAGTCGACTGTGCAACAAATACTGATGTAGTTGATGCAGTGCTGGAGCATAGCAGGAAAAAGTCATCACCATACTCTGTAGACATAGCAACCAACACAGACATATTGGATCCTAATACTGAGAGAGAGTCCTCTGTATCAGAGAAAGTTGATGGTTCTAGCAACTCTGATGTGTTTACATCCAAGTGTGAGAAAGAAAATGAATCTAAATATAAAAGACAAGAGACTTTTACAAGTACTGTCAATTTAGAACCTGGCTGGCAAAAGGAAAAGGTGTATGAGTTATCTAATTCAAGTGCTTCACATGTTATGGATTCAACTGAATCTACCATAAATGATGATTCATCCGACTCAACCATAAATAAAGATTCAACTGAATCTACTAAAAATAAGGAAGCCAAAGATACTAATTTATCAAATAGTCCAGTAAAGAAAGAGAAAATTCAAACTAAGACAGATTCCAAACTATCCCGACATTCAAGAGTCCGAGGATTAGAAATGGGCCAGAAGTTTGTCGAAATGGATGATTTTGCATCATCTGTAGGAATTAAAACCAGTAAATTGGACTATGATTTTAGATCTGTGAAACCAGTCATCGGTCCATTTTCTGATTTGACGTATGTTATTTTTATCTTGAGATATGTGTATTTTATGGAGTTCGAATTTTCTGCACCGGTGGTGGCAGTATTTTTATATTTTGGGTTGTATTTCTTTCCCATACCAGATCTGGTGCGAGTTTTCAAAGTCTGTACGTTTGGCTTTAATAGATTTCGACAAAGATTTGAGTGTGGTTTGGTACACCAAATCATCTTAAACATATGGAATTCAAGCCTATTCCACTCTTTTCTGCTTTATGGAATTATTGCATTGGGCTCTGCATGTGGAACTGTCCTACAACATGTCTGATATCTTGGCACATAGGTTTTCATATGGCACACAAACACATTTTGCATCACTGATCTTATGAAGCTGTGATATTTTTTTTGTAACTTTTGTGAATATTCATAAGAAGTTTTGATGCATTGCAGTATATACAGAATAATGGTAGTTTTGAAGGTTGAGACAGAAAATATCACTGTATCACGACGAGTCCGATAGGACGAACTGTGATACTAGCGATATTTTCTGTCAAGACCTTCAAAACTACCATTATTGTTTTTATCGACAACGTCATAAGAATGATGACATCAAAAATCGTGACGTCATTGTCTGATATTTTCTTGTATCATGTCAGTACAGAGATACTGACAATATCAGTCAGTAAGATCAAAGAGAAAAATGTACATATTACAGATAAAATATACTAATTACCGTTTTTTGATGTGTATTACACGCACATATTTTCCCCCAGAAAAGTCCTAGTGAGAGGGGATGCGTTTTATACATGTGAACTTCAAAAGACCATTTTTTCTGACCACCGTCTAACTTAACTTCAGACCGGAAATGACATTGGAAATAAGTATAAAATCCTTGCTGTGATCCAGATACGAACCTGTGTTTGATGATAACAAAGTTTGCTTATGTTAACATGATTAGATGTGTATTGTTTTCTATGTATACNGTTTATTACGATAATTTCTCACACCTCGATAGTTAAATTTTCACATTTTAAAGTTCTCGGATAAACCTCGAACTTTAAAATGTGAAAATTTAACTATCTCGATGTGAGAAATATACGTAATAAACTGGAAACAATGTTAGAGACTATATGTAACTTTTGTGAATATTCATAAGAAGTTTTGATGCATTGCAATATATACAGAATAATGGTAGTTTTGAAGGTTGAGACAGAAAATATCACTGTATCGCGATGAGTCCGATAGGACGTACTGTGATACTAGTGATATTTTTCTGTCAAGACCTTCAAAACTACCATTATTGTTTTTATCGACATCATAAGAATGATGACATCAAAAATCGTGACGTCATTGTCTGATATTTTCTTGTATTAGGTCAGTACAGAGATACTGACAATATCAGTCAGTAAGATCAAAGAGAAAAATGTACATATTACAGATAAAATATACTTATTAAGGAAACTGAAATGTCCACATACAAATAGTATCTTTGATCATAGGTTATAATTGAAATAAATGTTGTTGCATTCTTTATGAACATCAGTCCGCAACTGAAATATAAAACAACTGCAGTAGAATACTGAAGAACAAGGGAAGTCATGATTACAAAATTATCAAAGACATGGCAAAAACGGCAACAGAGAAAAACAAAGACAAAACAAGGACATGAGACCACAAGGCATAGAAATAAAAAGAGGACAATAAGAATTAAGGCACTCATAGTGTGAACTCCCATGAAAATCAGGAGTGATGTGAGGTGTTCTGGAAGGGTTTAGCATGTCCTGCTCCACTAGCAACACCTGTCACACTATTAGTGAGGCATATATTGTTTTGAAATATCTGCTGGAAACTGATTGGTTAATGTCAAATTTCTAACCCTTAGACAAAACCAATTGAAATCCTTGGTATGTGTTACTTCTCTAACCCTCAAACAGTACCAAGGTAAAATTTTGAAAAGCTTATGTAAATAATGATAATAGTAAATTAAATTTAAGGCATTATCTTCGTATACAAGTTCAAATTTGAATGAAATATGTCGCATGCTCATTTTGTATGAATATAGGTCATTGGATGATACATGTACATGGAGTGAATTAAATCCCTACATGTACAAATTTTATGCAAAAAGTATTTAAAAAGTATTTTCAACTAATAGTTCAATATGTGGTTGTGTTTTGCATGTTTGTGATTATGTATGCAGCATCATTTTGCTTGTTTATAATTTGATAAACGTAGTTGCTTGCATGCATTTAATTTATTTTTTTACTCCCAGCTTCTTAATTTGCAGTATTGAAGTATTTAAGTATTGAATTTTATCTTTATACTGGTAAGGTAGTATGAGGGAACTGCAGTTTGTGTTTATCAGCCAGTCTATAATCTGTTTATATCCAAATTTTTCTAACCACTAGCTGGTGGCAGAAATCACTGTCTATATACCTGGTATGTAAATTGTTGACCTAATGATCAGGCCAAGTTTGATTTGGGGTTCAGGAATTTATTCTCCTTCAAACTAACTAGAAAATTTTGCAAAAATGTTTTTAAAAAATGCACAAATACTGTACTGTATGGAAAGAAACAGATTTGTTGTATGTATTGATAATTTTCATGTGTATTTCACATGTCGAGAAATTTGTTGCAAAAATTATGTAATTTAATGCATAGTTGCAAACAATTCAGGATTGCCTGGAATATTTCTGGAAAATAAATCACTAGATAATTCTTTAAAAAAGAATAAATTATTAAGATGAAATGGTTATAAACTCAGCAAATTATTAAGTAGCCTGTCCGTATATATACATATTTATGTACAACACTCAAACAAATCATATTACATTTATTTACAGTGGTAACCATGACAACGACCAGGAAGCTGTACAAGGAACTCGGGGTCAGCCTGTAGGAGCAGATATAGAAACAGATGACCAAGTAAGTGGTTTATAGCGTAAACCTATTTTGTTCAATATTGATCATTTTGCAGTCAAAAGTATTTGGAAAACACTCTTTATACATTGTCTATACAGTGCACCCTTGTTATGATGCCACATTTGGGACCAGGAATATTTTGGGCAGTAAGCAAGAATGGCGATATATCGAGGGAATGAATTACATAGAAATTATGTAAATTTTTGAAAAATGGACTTTCAAAAAGGGTTGGCGATAAGTGAGGGACCACCATTAGAGAGGGGTGGCATAACCAGGGATCACTGTAAATGATTGATTTAAGATGATGCCACAATACTGTTTTTAAGATAAGAAAATTAAAATTTTATGAACAAATCATAAACAAATAGAAATTAGAATTAAGTCTGATTTAGAGTATGTATGTAAAGTTCAACTAAAATATTAAGATAATAATGTACTATAGGGTCTGTAAGTCTCGTTCAATTTTTGAACTTCCGTGTACATAAATTGTACCCGGAAGTTGCATTTTTAACAGAAACATATGACGTTTCAAGCAACAAATTTGGACGTCACAATCCCGCAACGTCATAATCTGGCGGGAAACGTTTTCAAATTTAAATTTTATCGTGATTTCTCGGTGTCACATGACAAGACTTACAGACCCTATTAGTGCTAAGCCATAAGATCATTATGAGAAAATTCTTAAACTGTGCAACTGTACAATATTCCATTTCTTTTTTTTATCAAACGTTTTATAGTTCTGATGTATATGTGATGCTTGAGTAGTTTTGAACAAATATTTCCAACCACTGTGACACTCATATACATATACATGTGTTCTTTACAGGGGTTAGAAGCCACAGTTGCCCTCAGACAGAGAATATTTAAGGTTGTATTTGTGGGAGATTCCGGAGTAGGGAAGAGTAGTTTTATACATAGATTCTGTAACAACCATTTCAACCCAACATTTAGTGCTACGATAGGTAAGTGTGATGGATAAGGCAAGACCATTGCGGTAGACATATAGTATCTATCCCAAGGGAAAAGGTGAGATAGGCTGATCTCAAACCCGAAGGCTAAGATATCATGTCCATCCCGATGGACAAAAGATATCTTTACCTGAGGGTTTGAGATCAGCCTATCTCGCCTTTTCAAGAGGGTTTGATACTTTTTCTCGCCTTAACGCTCCAAAATTTCTCGCAAAACAATGATCAGCTTTGACTTTCACAAAGAAATATCAAAAACGTTCCCGCGAAAAGTAAGACGTCACAATTGGTATACGTTTACTGAAGCTGGATAGTAACTTCCTTTCCAACAATTGGCACGCAATTTTAAATCTCTGTTTAAATAATTCATCGCATATCTTGTAGTTCATAATAAGTTGCTGGTTCATTTTTATTGGATTAGTGTCTATCCAAAGGATAGAATTCTATCCTATGTTACCACCCAGGTGACCAACCTCACGCAATCAAACATTAGTGATCATACCCATGCTAAAAGAATCCTTTTTAGGAAACCTCGTACACATCTTTCTGATCTCATAAAAAACTCTTGACACTCAAAAGTCTATTTTCATTGAACATTAATTTGATTGCCCGAACTTTTCAATACTCAAATGGTGCCCAAATTCGTTAATTAATCACCGAAATCACAGAATGAATTTCCCATTCATAAAATTTTGTGTGTAGATGTATGAATACGGAAGACCAAGGCGTATGAATGGCGTAAACGTACTTCCCAGGGACCGTCAATGAAACGATGTGGCTGTGTTGAAATAAATCATAAAAGAACAATGCATTGGAAATAAAAAATCAAATTCATAAGCCGTCGAGAACAACAGTCCATTATTTATAATCTACGGACGTAATGTTTGTTTACATTTCTAGTTATCAATGAATGGAAAAGTACGACTGTTCCACGTTGGCTGTTCCATTATACTTGTGGCGATTGTCATTTTGCAGTGTCTTCTCCAAGGTCCGCGTTCGGTATACATGTGATGGCCGACTCAAAACAAAATACTGAAGAAGTCGTACATCGGTAAATACAAAGTATTACCTGGAAACAGTTGTCAAGGTGCATATTCCGAAACAGACGATATTTTGCAACGATCGGGGTTGGAATTGACTAAATTCGAAATAGGATCAGGCAGGG
>MJUU01025998.1:88794-99115 GCA_002080025.1 Modiolus philippinarum
AGCTTTTGCGTCTTGTCAGCATTCACAAACCTTTCATTCAGGTCTCTTCTTTAGAATTAAATTTCAAACTGTACTTGATCAAGACGGTGCTGTCATTGTTTAGTCTATGTGTGTACCATACAAATCTAAAACTCCAGAGGCCTTGCAGAACATTCAGTCAGGCAAATAAGGAAAAACTGCCAGACCGAAGATAAATTTACAGGACCTACAGTTTCGTCGCATATAGGAAATGTCAAATTTATGCCTGACATTCGGTCCTGCAGGCTGATAATATTTGCTAGACCGACTCGAAGTTTTGCCTGATTTGTCCTTCGGTCAGGCAGTTTTCGATATGTCTGGTGTACAGCAGGGAACCCATAATATGTAATAGGTTTCTGGTATAAAATCAAAATTCTTCGAATATTTGTCTCTAATGGTTTGATTGCCATTGGTTGGCTGGTGATATCAAATGAAGATGCCCACCAGTAAATACTTGCTGACAGTCAGAAAGGCATGTTCTTAATTAGCAAAACATGGTTTTTGTACCTTTCTTGGTTTTGATATCATCATTATAATTAGACCCATAGTAAAAAATGAGTAATTATGCACGACATAGACAGGTAATTATTCATATCATACATTTACAGTGTACATAAAATATCAGTAGATTAGATACTGATCATTGCCATCATAGACACTAATCCACCAGTCCCTTTGGGACTTTGATTCTTTAGATAAATAAAAAGATTTATAAAATCAGACAACAAATAATACTGGATAAATCGTGAGAAAATTCGAAGCGATGGCAGACATCTTGAATTTTTCGCACGTGCTGACGATTGAAGTGAGACAGCCCCCCGCAAAGGGGTGAGATAGAAATATCTCACACCCCAAAAATCACGAGATATCTCGATCCCCCAGGCGAGAAAATTTTGTCTGTGGTTTCCCACTGATTTGTCTTCTCGTCTACTTTGGCTCTTGACAACTCTGTTCGGTAAATTTGTTATTACCCCCATTTACTGAAATATTCCTGAAATTATAGAAATTGATTTCGTATTTTAAGGAAGCTGCTCAAATCGTGTTGGCATCTGTTTACCATTAAGCATATACAATAAAAAAAATGTACTGCAGAAGTCTGTTTCAAAACATTGTCCTCCATTCTCCTCTAAATCGGACTCTTTTGTGTTTAGCAAGCAGGGTTTAAAAATAAAATTTAACCTCTAGTGACAATGCTCCTCTAAGCCTTTAGTAATTAGGCCCCCTGAGTCTCTAGTAATCAGACCAGTACAGTGAAACCTGTCTTGAGAGACCACCCCTTTTGCCATCAGAAAGTGGTCTTTCAAGAGTAGACAAAATGTGACTGTCTTCAATAAGAGGTTGGTCTTTCATAGCAGAGGTCTCTCGAGACAGTTTTCACTGTATCAGAATTTATTGTATAGCAACATAATATTTCCCTAAGAAAGCAACCAAATGTAAGCGTGCAATAAATTTCCATATTGCACTAGTGCAAATATGACTTAAATATCATGACGTCATTGACCACCAAATCTAATTTTTAACAGAAATTTTAGCGTTGCTATACAATAAAAGGGTTATTGCATGAATATTGGGGAATATTATCCCTCGTAGAACATATATTGCACTCGCAAGCTCGTGCAATATAAAATTCTACTCTGGACAATATACCCCAATATTCATGCAATAACCCTATATTATAATACCATGTGACAACAATTTAACCAATAAATATCCACATACTGTATAATGGACTGTTCATATCATTTCAGGTGTAGATTTCCAGGTTAAAAACTTGATACTGGGAGGACAATCCATAGTACTGCAGCTTTGGGATACAGCTGGCCAAGAAAGGTAACTATATAAATATATAAACAGCCCTTTCAATAAAGTGTTGTTATCTTCTCCTTAATTGGAACTCTCCCATCAACTGGAAGTACAAACACTCCTCGCTTCATGTGATCACTAGTACAGTTGGCTAACAATACACAACTTAAGTCCTAATATATTTTAATTCTAACAAAATTGGTGCAGTGTCACAGTAAACAGTGACCTAGTAATCTAAATACGAACAATGTTCTGAACTGTGTTCAGGATGAACAACACGTGCCGTGTTGGGTTGATAACATGAACTGTCATTTTATATAAAAGCTGAAACTGAAGAGTGGACCAAATGATTTTGCAAAAAGGCCTACTGGGTAGGGTTTGCTTAAGTGAAATTATGTTACAGTCAGACAAGAATATAATACTTAAATGAATTTATTCTGGAACTACTAATATTTGTCAACAAAAACAAAGCTTTTATATGATTTAAGATCAGTTAATCATGTACAGTGCACTCTCGTTATATCGCCACCTTTGGGACCAGAGAAAATTTTGGCGATAAGTGAGGGTGTTGAGGTATCGAGGGAATAAATAACAGAAACTATGCAACTTTTGAAAAATGTTACTTGAAACTGGTTGAATATATTAAAGTTGATGGTCCGCTGTTAAAGATGGGCGGTAAGATAAGGGAGCACTGTATGTATGTTTTGTGTAAATACATATACTTGTTAAATTGATTTAAACCTGAAATAAATTTACTTTAGGTATATTTTTCTATTTGAAGATCAGAATATCTAATGAAAATGTGAGATCAATTTATGCTAATTAATAATGATTAAAATTGACGAGAACAGCATAACAATTAGAAAAATCGAAATTATTGAGGTATATCTTACATGAGGAAAAAGTAATTTATACAATAAAGCATCATTAAGATAGTTACCATTGTTTTTTTTTTCTATACAGATTCCGCAGTATAACCAAACAATATTTCCGTAAAGCAGATGGCGTTGTTATTATGTATGACGTCAATTCTGAAGCAACGTTTACGAATGTCAGAAACTGGATGGAAAGTGTACAGGTCAGTATAATGAATGATTGATGCAACTTCCTCATTGTTTATGATCTCTATAGAGTTACTATACTTTTGGAAGTTTAAAGTTCAGCTTGCAATTTTGTGGATCCCCTCAAGAAGACATTCATCATTTCTTTTTCATTTGCTTTTTATACACTGATGTCCCAGAAAATCCATTTGAAAGTTAAAATTTATTCTAGGAATAGATTTTGAACTAGAAATTAAATATAAACTCGTTGATAAAAACAAGTTTATAAATGTATCAACTATCAAAGGAACTTAAGATTCATGATTGTTTATATGCTGCTTATGCTGCATTTATGTACCTTTTAATAAACCCACCCTCTGCCGCAAAGTCACAGCGCTTCATACATACAAACTAGGTTTTGTGGGATTTTTTTAAGGTGAAAAAGACCCTGATTATCCCTATATGTAGATAATACGAGGTTTTCTACTGTATACAAGAACATGGTGTATTCATCAAACATAAATTTGTGATATTTTTATAAACTAGGATGGTGTAGAGGAAGGGACTGTTATTTTAATGATTGGAAATAAGACAGATATGGCAGAATCTGAAGCTGATAGAGCCGTTAAAACTAAAGATGGAAATAAGTTGTCTGTGGTAAGACATGAAAATAAAGTTAACTTTGTAAAAATATTAGATTTTTGTTTAGATTCATTGCACATTCATTTCCCTGTGTTTTAGGTTGAGTTTCTCCTCTGATACATTGGCATGAGAATGTTGAGGCAACAGCGAGGGGGGACCAGAGGGGTCTTTCCCCGAATCTGGACTTTATTTTTACTAAATCCCTAAATTCAGAACTACAAAGGTGCATTTATTTCCCAAAATCCTGGGTTTAAATTATATAAATGCGGAATTCCAGTGCCTAAAAACTTCCAATCATGGCATTCTGAAAAAGGTTGGCCCCCTCAACAGTCTGAAAGCTCCAGATAACATATCAGTATAGAGGAAACACAAATTTCTCTAATTCTTGTTCGAAATAAATACTTCCAAGATGATGTTAGATGAATTTAATAAACAACATGTTTAGAAATTGATCTCACTTACTGATTGGTCAATCATGTACTAAATGTCTCGTGTCATTTTCTAGAAATAGTGCAACCGGATGTTGATGAAATTTACACCTGCATCATTGTCTAACAAAATGGTTTTTGCATTTTTATGACTAGGTTAACTCAATTTATTGATAATATGACATTTTTATCATATGATAGTATGACATTTTTATCATAAATATTATATTCAACACCCCTTTCAATGAATGGCGCAATAATACACATAGCAATGATGATAGCAACAAAAGGACAGCATACTTGAGACTGGAGACTACGAAGATGGCTTTACTTCAAATAAATTGAGAAGAAATTAGAGAAACAATCTCTTACATTCTTTTCTGGTTTATGACGATAATTTCTCACATCTCGCTAGTTAAATTTTTACATTTTAAAGTTCTCCGGTAACCTCGAACTTTAAAATGTGAAAATTTAACTATCTTGATGTGAGAAATATACGTAATAAACTGGAAACAATATAAGAGACTATATATATAGGGGTACAAAATTATCAAACAGCTGAATTGTCAAGAACCAAAATCCAAAGGGTTATAAGACAAAGTAGGTGCAAAAGAGACGGAACAGATGGATGGTGTCAGTAATTTAAGAATTACCAATACTACATGCATATATATATATATAAACAATATGTACCTTAAAAGCAGAAATATTCGCAGGGGATCAAATTTCTTTTTTTATACGACCGCAAAAAAATTGAGGTCGTATAATGGTATGGTGCTGTCGTCGTTGTCGTCGTCATCGTCGTTGTCGTCGTCTGTAGACACTTTTGTTTTTGGTCAATATCTTAAGTTCTAGTTGACCAATCCTTATGAAATTTTACCACAGTGTTCTTTGGCACAAAAGGAAGGCTGAGGTGGGTTTTGGTTATTTTGGCCCCTCCCGTTTTTAAAAAAGGGGCCAAAAAGGGCAAAATTTGTTGTTTTCACATATTTGGCTGTAGAATATTTATTTTTTATTGGATTTTGATGGGGTTTCTTTCAGTGTGTTTCTAATTAAATTTTTTTTAAGAAGTATGTCAACCGATTTTACGTGGCATGTACTGTTTACGAGATAAATGGGGCCCAAAAGGGGTGATTTTCAAAATTTTTTTTTTTAATTTTTGTCCGATTTTGATGCACTTTTTTGCAATGGATTCTTTTTGAAAATAAATATAGAGCAGTTTTTGACAACTTGTTTCTTTTCTGAGCTATGAGGGGCCAAATGGGGAAAAAATTGCAAATTTGCAGATTACCTAAAATTTTTATTTTTCATCGGATTTTGATGGAATTTTTTTCTTTGGATTCCTCTTGATATAAGCTTTCAGTCGTATGTCACCAGATTTGGTGTAGCTCTTACTGTTTCAGAGCTACAAAGGGTCAAAGGGGCCAAAATTGCAATTTTTCTAAATATGTAAAATCTTTATTTTCCATTGGATTTAAATGGGATTTTCTTTCTTTGGATTCCTCTTGATATAAGCTTTCAGGAGTGTGTCACCAGATTCGATGTAGATCTTAGTGTTTCTGAGCTACAAGGGTTCAAAGGGGCCAAAATTGCAATTTTTTGTTATTAGTGAAATCTTTATTTTTATCCAAATTATATAAGGCAAAATAAAAAAATAAATTAGCTTCTCAGGCCCCTGCCTCATCTCTTCTTTTGGAGCTTATTTTACTTTTTTATTCAAGTTTCAAATAAAAAAAAATTAAAATTACCTGCCTCATCACTTTTTGGGCATTTCAGTAATGTAAAAAGATGCCTCATCATGATTTTGAACCAATAAAAATAAAAATCTTCTCCATCCCTGCCTCATCATTTTTTCAGAAAAATGGCCTGAGAATCTAATCATTATTTTTGTATGGCCTAAGGAATTATAAGGGCTAATTTTTTATTTTCTTTAGTTTGTGTGCAGCTATTTACAGGGTCAAGCTCTTTATTGCGTCCATTTAATTACTGTATCAAGCTCTTTACTGTGTCCTCATTCATTTTGAATTACACTTGTTCAAATTTCAGTGTTCAACATGCTGCGGTCGTATCATGCTACGCTTGGCATAGCCCTTTATTTTTTTTAGATAAGAATTATCAATGAAATTAAATCCTGACCAATGTAAATCCAGCAATATGAATATACTAATCATAACACCAATTCCACAAAAATTTGTCAGCATGAAATAGTTTTAGAGGTTAAATCACAAAAAAATTTAATCATATCAAAATAAATGATTATAGAGTATTTGAAATATGAGTTTTGAAACTAAAAGATTTTTACGTATATGCTATATTTATTAACCTTTTTAGATGGGATGTTTTGGAAGAAATGCAATATTTAAGACATTTGTAGTAAGCTCTTTTTGAGGTGTCTGTAGGTGATTAGCTACAACCCCTTTGATTTTACTTGGCTTCTCCAGCGCCAGTCAGAATTTCCAGTCCCTGGTAACCCTCTTTCCATATCCCGAATTGATTATTGATGAACCTTTCCCTATCTTGATTTAGCTTCAATATTGCTGAGTAGATGTTAAAGAATATTCAATCAATCAATCAATATATTTATTAATCAGATACATGTATTTGTTTTCTCTTTATTTCAGGAATATGATGCAATCTTTTTTGAAACTAGTGCTAAGTCTGGAACAAATATTAAAGAGAGCATGGAGGCATTGGCCAGGTAAGTCTGGACATATTTTTTTTACCAAGATCAGTTTTCAAACTGAAATCATTAGCTATGAAGCATTGAAAAATAAAGTCATAAACTGATCTCTTGATATAGTTCAGATATGTATGTTGTGAGGGATAAGTAAGATATTTACATTTGAAAATTGGGTCAGCATTATGAAAGGTTGAAATGAGATTTAGAATATTCCATCAATTTTAAAATACAAATTGATCTTCCATAAGTCCTAAAATACAAAATGATATTCCGAAGATTAGTTTGTACTAACTGTGTAACCCTCTTTAAATAAAGATTTTATTATAACATGTACATGTATTATTATTAGTATTATTCCATAAGTCCTAAAATACAAAATGCTATTCCAAAGAACCTAAAATCCAAAATGATATTCCATAGATCCAAAAATCCAAAATGATATTCCATAGATCTTAAAATACAAAATGATATTCCATAGATCCCTAAATACAAATTGATATTTCATAGATCCAAAAATACAAAATGATATTTCATAAATCTTAAAATACAAAATGATATTCCATAGATCCAAAAATACAAAAGGATATTCCATAGATCCAATAATACAAAATGATATTTCATAGATCCAAAAATACAAAATGATATTCCATAGATCCAAAAATACAAAATTTTATTCCATTAATGTTAAAAACAAAATGATATTCCATAGATCCAAAAATACAAAATTATATTCCATTAATCTTAAAAACAAAATGATATTCTATAAATTCTAAAATACAAAATGATATTCCATACATCCAAAAATACAAAATGATATTCCATAGATTCAAAAATTCAAAATGATATTTCATTGATCCTAAAATACAAACGACATTCCATAGATCTTAAAATACAAAATGATATTCCTTAGATGATAAAAAAAATAATGACGATTATGTGTAATTGTCATACAAACAAACCCTTGAAACAACATCTCAAAGAGATATACAGCAAAACCTGTCTTATCCGACACACTATGGGACCACAAAAATATGTTGGATTACATAGGATGTCGGAATACTCAGGCTAGAAAAACTTAAAACCCTGTCTTCACTACCTGAAAATTATAGGATATCGGAATACTCAGATTTCAGAATAGACAGGTTTCACTATAGGGTCTGTAAGTCTCATCAAATTTTTGTAACCTCCAGGCACATAAAATGTACCCGGAAGTTACATTTTTAACTAAAACATATGACGTTTCAAACAAAAACTTGAACGTCATTATCCTCAGACATCATTTTTTTGTGGGAAATGTTTTCGAATTGCAATCTTATTGTGAATTCTCGCAGGTCACATGACAAGACTTACAGACCCTATTGGTTCCAACTGTAAATCGTGTCATATCCCTTGAAAATTTTGAAGTTATCCAATAATTAATTAGCCAGCTCAAATATATTTGAAATGGTTTTTTTTCAGCATTTTAAAAGAAAAAGAAGACAAAGAAATAGAAAAGGCAGTCAATTTAGAAGACGATACGAAAAAGAAGAAATTTTGTTGTGGATAGTATTTGTTACAAATATTCTCTGTACTAAGCAATGAAATCCATACTGTGATATATTAAGTGATGGTGAGGGTATCTAACATATCCAGATATATAGACCTTTACGTCACTCGGAGGAAATGGTTCTGGTTTCTACAAAGATGAAATAAGTGTAGATTTTGTATGGTTTACAATGTATGTCGTCTTCCAAATGGCATAACATTCAGGGCATATTCGTCTTCCAGCAAAATAGCTACATATCATGGAGCCTAGATTTTATTTTTGTTATAGTCATTCTATTTTTTAGTTGACATGTGAAGCATATCTCAGCGTTATTGCAATTGTATTGTGGATATTTTTTTTTATATTTGCTTTATAATTGGAATTAATAATTACTTATAAATTGAGGTAGTCACTTTAATGTTGGGAGTTATAACTGAATACTAGTGAGGCTTATACAAATGCATTTGTAAAACAAGATTATGCTATAGTGCATGTGAACAAAAACTGGTTTGGCCGGAGGGGGAGGGTCTTGAGTGGGCCCCCTTTCATATAAGCATACTCCTTAAATTGTTAAATCTTCAATCATACTTGGGTTGGCTTTTGGCTATCCGAGAAGTCAAATATCATTTCTCCTTTTAGAAGTATTTCAAGAATTTTCGCTCCCAAAAACGAAAAGGCTTCCAGGCCATGAGTCAGTAACAATGAAAATCAATAGTTCTTAACTTAGTTCTGATCCCTCTAGTTAAAAAAGTGCTATTCATAAAATTGTCAATTTTCAAAGATTTTGAATTTATGATGTCTTGTGTGCATTTATTTTTGGCAATTTTGAGCATATTATGAAATTAATCAATTTATTGATCCCAAACATAAATACCTCAAATGAAAATGGCTGCCAACATTTATGAAGCTTGCAAGTACATACCAATCATATTTTTATCCATCGCAAAAAATATGTCCCATTAAAAAGTTTGGAACATGGAACGACAAACACATCATATTTACATGTATGTTGAGGCCTTGTTTAGTGTTTCCTAGCTACATATAATTTTACTATATATTGATCTCTGGGATGTTTTATTTGGAGGTATATTGTTATCGTGTTTGTTTATTATTAGGTTGTTTCAATTTGTAAATATAAATTTTATTTCATTTTGTAGAAAATATTTTTTATGTTTTCAGAGTCCCCATATACTAAATATTATTATTGTTATTATTTGCATAATGTTTTTTATGTAAAAAGAATAAAAGGTCTAGTATTGCTTGTGTAGGAGAAGAAAGAAAAGTGTATGCAAATCAATTTAAAAAGGATGAATAGAGTTTCTGCACTTTAGATCCAATAGTATAGGAAATTGCTCATAGCAACATATTTTTATATGACAGCAAAATGTTATTGTTGAATCATGGCATTGAAATGTAGTCTGTGCATCATTTATTTGTTTGTTTTTATTTATTTATTTTTTAAGATGACCATTCACCATTTCAGAAACTAATTTGTGGGTAGAGCGTATACCAATATGTTTTGATTGGCCAATAGCTAACTGCATCATTGGTTAAAAATGGATTTTTGGTACACAAATTTGAAGAGCAATCACTGTACCCACATCTCATTCGTTTCTGGAAGGCCAATTCATGGTAGAATTTTAAATATAAGGTACATGTATCTTCACACAAAAAAGGTTTTAAAGTCACAACTCTCCCTGCTGAACAGGGTTAAGTTGCTCTGTCTAGATAGTTTTACAGTCAGAGCAAAAAGACCCCAGTTTTGGTTTTATGTATGCAGATTGTCGATGAACTTGCCAATCTGTAGCATGCAAAATCATTTTGTCTGTGATTTTGAATCAGTGCTGCCAATGAAACCCTTTTTAATGTTTTACTGTGTATTTGAGTGCATGGAACCAATATTACATGGGCACTAGTTTAGTTATGTTTTTCTTTTATTTTGTATTTGTACGATTTATTTTCTCTAAATTTGATAGAAGGAAAGAAATAAATGAGTTATTGCAAAAATGATTTGCAAACAAATTAATGCAAAGTAATTATTCACAGAAACAAGTTTTGGCTTACAGTATCAAAAAATATTTATTTAATATCAGATAAATGTTCTTATTGTGCAATGTTATTTTTTCTAACATTCTTGTTGTGTATTTAACTGCAATACTTATTGAATACACAACATTTATCTCCA
>MJUU01025998.1:107107-117647 GCA_002080025.1 Modiolus philippinarum
AGATTTTGATGAAACTTAAACACAGTCTTTATGACATAATGTAGATGTGCACCTCCTATTTAAGAATTTGATTTGATTGATTTTTGGGGTTTCCCATAGCAAAACATGGACTTAGCCTTTACATTATAAGGGGGGTACCCATCTCTTATCCGCTAGTCCTCCTGAACCACTGAATAGATTTTCATGAAACTTTAACACAGTCTTTATGACATAATGTAGATGTGGACCTCCTATTTCAGAATTTGATTTGATTGATTTTTGGAGTTTCCCAAACCGTCTTTCCGTCCGCCAGCTACACCTGAGGGTACTCACCTCTTATCCGCTACTCCTCCTGAACCACTGAATAGATTTTCATGAAACTTCAACACAGTCTTTATGACATAATGTAGATGTGCACCTTCTATTTCAGAATTTGATTTGATTGATTTTTGGGGTTTCCCATAGCAAAACATGGACTGAGCCATTACATTACAAGGGGGTACCAATCTCTTATCCGCTACTCCTTCTGAACCAGTGAACAGATTTTCATGAAACTTAAAACAGTCTTAATGACATAATGTAGATGTGGACCTCCTATTTCAGAATTTGATTTGATTGATTTTTTGGTTTCCCATAGCAAAACATGGACTTAGCCTTTATATTATAAGGGGGTACCCATCTCTTATCTGCTACTCCTCCTGAACCACTGAATAGATTTTCATGAAACTTTAACACAGTCTTTGTGACATAATGTAGATGTGCACTTCCTATTTCAGAATTTGATTTGATTGATTTTTTGGAGTTTCCCATACTGTCTTTCCGTCCGTCCGTCCGCCCGCTACACCTGAGGGTACTCATCTCTTATCCGCTACTCCTCCTGAACCACTGAATAGATTTTGATGAAACTTTAACAGTCTTTATGACATAATGTAGATGTGCACCTCCTATTTCAGAATTAGATTTGATTGATTTTTAGGGTTTCCCATAGCGAACATGGACTTAGCCATTACATTACAAGGGGGTACCCATCTCTTCTGAACCAGTGAACAGATTTTCATGAAACTTTAACACAGTCTTAATGACATAATGTAGATGTGGACCTCCTATTTCTGAATTTGATTTGATTGATTTTTGGGGTTTCCCATAGCAAAACATGGACTCAGCCTTTAAATTATAAGGGGGGTACCCATCTCTTATCTGCTACTCCTTCTGAACCAGTGAACAGATTTTCATGAAACTTTAACACAGTCTTAATGACATAATGTAGATGTGGACCTCCTATTTCAGAATTTGATTTGATTGATTTTTGGGTTTCCCATAGCAAAACATGGACTTAGCCTTTATATTATAAGGGGGAACCATCTCTTATCTGCTACTCCTCCTGAACCACTGAATAGATTTTCACGAAACTTTAACACAGTCTTTATGACATAACGTAGATGTTCACTTTCTATTTCAGAATTTGATTTGATTGATTTTTGGAGTTTCCCATACTGTCTTTCCGTCCGTCCGTCCGCCCGCTACACCTGAGGATACCCATCTCTTATCCGCTACTCCTCCTGAACCACTGAATAGATTTTGATGAAACTTAAACACAGTCTTTATGACATAATGTAGATGTGCACCTCCTATTTCAGAATTTGATTTGATTGATTTTTGGGGTTTCCCATAGCAAAACATGGACTGAGCCATTACATTACAATGGGGTAGCCATCTCTTATCAGCTACTCCTCCTGAACCACTGAATAGATTTTGATGAAACTTTAACAGTCTTTATGACATAATGTAGATGTGCACCTCCTATTTCAGAATTAGATTTGATTTATTTTTAGGGTTTCCCATAGCAAAACATGGACTTGGCCATTTCATTACAAGGGGGTACCCATCTCTTATCCACTACTCCCTCTGAACCAGTGAACAGATTTTCATGAAACTTTAACACAGTCTTAATGACATAATGTAGATGTGGACCTCCTATTTCAGAATTTGATTTGATTGATTTTTGGGGTTTCCCTTAGCAAAACATGGACTCAGCCTTTATATTATAAGGGGGGTACCCATCTCTTATCTGCTACTCCTCCTGAACCACTGAATAGATTTTCACGAAACTTTAACACAGTCTTTGTGACATAATGTAGATGTGCACTTCCTATTTCAGAATTTGATTTTATTGATTTTTGGAGTTTCCCATACCCTCTTTCCGTCCGTCCGTCCGCCCGCTACACCTGAGGGTACTCATCTCTTATCCGCTACTCCTCCTGAAGCACTGAATAGATTTTATGAAACTTAAGAACAGTGTTAATGACATAATGTAGATGTGTACCTCCTATTTCAGAATTTGACTTGATTGATTTTATAATTTCTGGAATCAAATGGGGTTGTGGGGGTATTTATTAGTGAGCTTTGCTCACTGTTTTTCTAGTTTTTAATGGGACAACACGATGAATGGTTTTAGAGAAGACAATCTGAAAGTATAACCATATGGTGCAAAATAAAAGTAAAACTTGGATTAGATGTGAACATAATTTTTGTAGGGCACCACCCACTGACTATTGAGACCAAGGTTTGTTACACTAGTGTCTATTTTGGATTGTTAAATGTAAAAATAACAAAAGATCAAATTTATTGTATTTAGTTTCTGTATATGTCCATTTTAACAACCTGTGTCTCTAGGGTGCAGATCAAATGAAACATTTGGAAGACCATACACCAAAACTTTGTAAAATCTTATAGAGAACAAATATCCCAAAAAAAGATCTTAAAGAAAAGACAAATTCACCTAAGGACAGAGCTATGCTGAATAGAAAGAAAACGGGGGAATAAGTCAAAGAGACAACGACCCAAAGGGAAGTAATAACAATTCAAAGCCACCATAAGATCTTCCAAGAACGGTGAGGAAATCCCACACTCAATGGCAAGTCGGAGTCGGCCCCTAAATAAAGAGTAATCAAGTTCAGCAAAAATAAACATCATCTTAACTCCTACAGACATAAAATAAACTAACTAGAAAACAGACAAGACACACAAAGGCGAATAAATTTCCTGACTTAGGACAGGCATTTGGTTTCAGTTGATTCAAGAGTGTCTAAGGAGAAGTCATCCAGTTGATTTTTCTCAAAGGGTCCAATGATAAAACTGATTCATGCACGGTCATCTTGGATTAGACATGGAATGATGAACATTTAATTTGAAAGGGACCTCCCAAGGACTAATTGTTTGGTTCCAATTAGCCCAGTGATTTCAGAGCAAGAGATCATTGAATATGTACCTAATTGGTTTTATGTTAAACTATGTTCCTCACTGGCAGCTTTCTTGGATAAGATGCAAGTAAGCCAGAAACTGTTTTTGAAGGGGATGTCCCAAGGATTATTGTCACCATGTTTGGCTCTAATTGGATCCATGGAAGATACAGAAATAATGAATGCAGAGTGATGGCAAAATCTCAAAATTCTTTATGAATTAAAATTGGTGTCTGATGCCTCTCTGATAAGCTTTTAGCATGTGAGAGAAAAGACAGGTTGGGTCAGAATCATAATAATGTTTCAGAGTTAGGTGATATATCTTTCTGCAGACTTTAATTCTGAGTGTCAGCATATTAAAAATGTACCTCCACATATAACTTTTGTACTAGACATGACTTGTATCATTTCATATCATACATTTATAAAAGTAAATTGTACTGGCCATTATAGGTAGGTAGAACACTGCTCTCAAATAAATCATCTATGCTTGTTTCATTTATAAATAGGCTCTTCATAATAAAGATAGGAATATCTTTCACAGGTGTTGAGAAATTTATAGTTTTCTCCTAGTGTAAACCACCACTTACGGAAGATTTCTTCATCACTTCTTTAGCATCTTGCAGTTTTCATGCTTCAATGATTTGATTTTTTCTGCACTGAAGTGACATAGTTTATCAAAATGGACTTCCCCTCAAAATCAATTCCTTATTTAATTACCACTTGGTTGATGTCTTTATAGCTAGACTGTATAAATGTTGGCCATATTTGAAACATATGTAGCTTGTGATTAAAATTTTCAGTCATTACAGGTGTTTACTGTTGTTATTGTCCCTTGTCTATGACCTTAACGGTCATTACAGATTGATATACAATAGAATTGTTGGAAAATTCAAAAGAACCATCATTGTTTAGATGAGTTAACAATAACAAGTCTCCAAATTTTTTTTACGATATATGTTGGTCTGTATCTATTGCTGTTGAACAAGTTTATCACAGGTACAGAATAATGAAATTGCTAAATTGGTTATACAATAGGAACAAATAGACTATTAAGGTCATAGATAAGTGACAATAATTGTTTTTAAATAATAACCAATGACTTGATTTCATAAGACATTTCACTTATACTTGCAATTACTGAAATTTCAGTATTTTTGCCATGCATATAACTTGCTCTGCAGTACATGTATTTGCAGGAATTTTTGCCCACATATATAAGATTTGTTTTTTACTGGAATTCTGGTATTTTGGCCATACAGGAAACTTGTTTTCTTGGGATTTTGGTATTTTGTCCATACATGGGACTGACGATCATGGCAATGTCAACTGAAATTTGGTATTTTGGTCATACATGGGACTTGTATTTACTGGAATGCATTGATTTTGCTATCCATCCATTCTTAAAAATTAATTCTACAAGAGTATTTTGCTCATACACAAGACTTGTTTTCAATAAAATTTTGGCCATAAAAGGACATCTTTTTATCAACATTTACCTAATTTATTTATATTGGTCATACAAAAGACACTCATTGTGGCATATTTGGGTACCAGCTATATTGGTCATGTTTACGACTTGTATTTATCAGAATTCTGGTATTTTGGACTTAATTTTTTTAGTTTCTTCACTTGTATTCTGTTTTCAGATTCAGTGGTTGTTTGATATTCCGTCTGCCATAAGGGTACACACTTTGTTACGACAACTCCTCCTAGACCACTTGGTGAAATTCAGTTAAATTTTCACAGAATGTTCAGTGGATATTGCCATTTTTTGGGGGGAGGGGGTATGATATTAGTGAGCTTTTCTCACAGTTTTTCTAGTTAGGGCCCTGCCATGAAATGGCAGCACCCTATAGTAATCAGCCTGTCCGTCCGTCTGTCCGTCAGCATTTTCTATGTCGTACGATAACTCATGATTGCCTCACATATTTTTATGATGTTTTTACTCAAAGTTGGACTTGACAAAAGGAAGATTCCTTTCGTTTTTGAGAAAAATCAGAAAATGATTTTTGGGAAAAAACTTAGTTTTTATATGAAAAAATGCATATTTTGAGAATTAACACTATGTCGTACAATAACTTGAGATTGCCTTCAGGGATTTAAATGATTTTTATACTCAAGATTGGAATTGACCAAAGGAGGCTCCCTTTCATTTTTGAGAAAAATCAGAAAATGATTTTTGACAAAAAACTTAGGTTTTATATGACAAAATGCACATTTTGAGAATTAACACTATGTCGTACGATAACTTTAGATTGCCCTCAGGGATTTAAATGATTTTTATATTCAAGATTGGACTTGACCAAAGGAGTCTCCCTTTCGCTTTTGAGGAAAATCTGAAAACAATTTTGGGGGAAAAACTTAGTTTTTATATGAAAAAGTGCATATTTTGAGAATTAGCTCAATGTTGTACGACTTGAAATCATCTACACATATTTTCATAAATTTTATACACAGCGTTGGACATGATCAAAGGAGGGTTCTTTACCATTTCGGGGAAAATCGTGAAACAATTTTTGGGGAAAACTTTGTTTTTAATATGAAAAAATGCATATTTTGAGAATTAGCTATATGTTGTATGACAATGTGAAATGACCCTCACAGATTTTTACAAATTTATACACAGTGTTGGACATGATCTAAGGAAGGTCTTTTTCCAAATTGAGCATGTTGAGTAAAATCTGAAAACAATTTTGGGGAAAAACTTTGTTTTATAACAAAAGTGCATATTTTGAGAATAAGCTCTATGTCATATGATAACTTGAAATAACCTTCACAGATTTTTAAAAGTTTTATGCAGTGTTGGACACAATCAAATAAACGTTCTTCCAAAAGTCCAATTCCGGAACGTTCCAGGTATTAGAATGGCGGGTCAAAGAGGTCAAACGGGGTAAAAATGGTGTCCCACTGTATGAGGGCAAAGGGAATAAATTCTTCTATCAACATAGGAAAGGTGTTTATGACTGGAAAAACGCCGAACATGTCATAAATCAACATTTTATCCCAGGCGGGTCATTTGCAACCAATTTATTTTAGGTCAAGAAAATAAATAGGAGAATTCCTAGATTACGCTCAACTGACGTCAGGTACCAGTTTCCAGTAGATTCGGGGTAAGATTTCGACAATTACCCAAAAATTTGAAAGTGGAATATCGTCTATTGTAGAAACTAAACTCAGGATTTTGTTATTTATGTTTTTCCGCAAACAGGTTTTTGGAACACACAAGGGGGCGAGGCCCTTTCTGACTTTGTCAGTATTCTAGTTTTTATAAGTTTTCCACAATAGCACATGCTGCAATTAAATCCTCATGAAACATTTCATCTTGGTTTTCTAGGCCAATAAAATAAAACTGACAAATGCAATTTTTATTGTTTAAACATGAACAAAGTTGAAATAAAATCTGTTTTCAAAATTATACCTAGTTAAATTAAATACAGTTTGTGAAATGAACACTTCGGTTATTTGCATATTTGTTACCACTTATGCTATGATACTTAGTACATGATCAAACAAGGAAAAAAACATGTCCAAACTTATAAAAATTCAGATTAGAAATATCACAGTGATGTTGGATAAATTTTATGGTGGGTCATCTTTTACATTTCTGTATCAACTTTAACAACATCCCTTTCTGATGTAAAGCTTTGGTATCTGTAGCACCTCCGACACACTCACCGTTCACAAATACTCTGGGTACCTGGAAAATAAAATACAATGTGTGTCATCATGGACATGACCAACACACTCTCTGTTCACAAATACCTTGGGTACAGTGGAAAATAAAATACAATGTATGTCATCATGGACATAACCAACACACTCTCCGTTCACAAATACTCTGGGTACCTGGAAATAAAATACAATGTATGTCATCATGGACATGACCAACACACTCTCCATTCACAAATATCTTGGGTACAGTGGAAAATAAAATAAAACATATGTCATCATGGACATGACAAACAAACTCTACGTTCACAAATACTCTGGGTACCTGGAAAATAAAATACAACGTATGTCATCATGGGCATGACCAACACACTCTCTGTTCACAAATACTCTGGGTACCTAGAAAATAATTTAAATAATTAACATTAATTTACCATGATGAATACAAATAATACTGTCACAACTGCAGGATTAAACAAGTTGTGTAACCAATAGTATATTGACATAAGTTTCATTTTCGCTATTTGGAGGGTGAAAATTAAACTGATTTGATGCAATATTGTAATTAATTAATTAATTCAAGACTGTGTGAAACAAAATCTATTTTTGATATCGCCAAAAAAGACAGCACGATAATTTCCTGGTTTACAGTATTTCAAGGTTGGGCGGAAAAAACCATCCCCGGTATTTACCGGTAAATACCGCCCTGGACAATACTCCTCAAGTGGACAATACTGGACAATACTGGACGATTGAAATTTTAAATGGTCATTTGCTGGACAATACAAAGTTTAAGTGGTCAATACAAATTTTAAGTGATCAGTAGTATATACACTGTACCTTTCTATATTTTCTTTTAACTTTTGTTTTTGTTTTTGCCGGTAAATACTGCCCTAGACAATATTCCTCAAGTCGACAATACTGGACGATTGAAATTTTAAATGGTCAATTGCTGGACAATACAAAGTTTAATTGGTCAATACAAATTCTAAGTGGTCAATAAATACATGTACATTTTATCTGTCTATATTTTCTTTGAATTTTTGTTTTCGGTTTTTTACCAGTAAACACTGGCCTTTACAATACTCCTTAAGTGGACAATACTGGACGATTGAAATTATAAATGGCCAGTTGCTGGACAATACAAAGTGGCCGTGGACTAATCCCTTAAATAAACACCACAAATACCATTTTGACAGCTATAATTTACATTGTATAACTGAAACACAGCCACCTGTTTGCTAACTAATTAAGGGTATCATATAGGTATATTGTGTAGGTAAATCTAACAACTTTGTGACCCATTAATGACATCTTATTAGGTAAACAAAAGAATAAATCTGAAACATATTTACTGCATCAACCAGTATCAATATGCACAAATTTATTTCATTTGACCAGTATTTACCACTATCATGACTATGGCTATTGCCTTTATCTCAGTAATATTTGAACATACAACTTTAAAATTTCAATTTACTAATATTATGATCATGATGATTGTGTACAAACTTTTAACCAGTATTGTCCGGTATTTACCGGTATTGTCCACTGCCCCGGACAATACTAGTATTGTCCGCCTTTTTGCCAACCTTGCAGTATTTGGATGCATCTTTATTTGGGATTATTTTTTCACGTCGATTTGCTGAAATTTTGATGAAGATATTTTATGTTTTGACATTGTTGATTTCTTCTTCATTTATTCTATTATATTTGTCCTGACTTATATAGGTCCTGATGGTTGTTTCCATTTATAGTTTAACTTTGATGGCTGGAAGTGCAAATACCATTAATACCTTGAACCTTAATTTGTCCAATTATTTTAAACATAGTTTGACATTGATAGTTCCAACACCATTCTACATGTAGGATAATTGTATTCATTGGTCTCTCAGTTGTTTGAGCCACAGAAGTCTAAATGTACAACATAAAAATTTGTATAATTCTCCCTCATATTATTTACAATACATATATATGCATGTATTCCTTAAATAGCCTTTTTTGAAATTGTTAAAGTTTAAACATAGATTGAACACCCTTCCTGCTTTCACTGATCCCAGGAGTGTTTGACCAATCAAAGTTCAAAACCACATAAAGATATTTATTGATTGTTGGTAACGTATTCAAAAAGTTTTAAGATTGCTGGATTCTCTGGAACCCTCCATGAAGAGGGTCTAAAATATTAACATAATGTAACTTACAGTCGTTCCATTTGTCATCTGAGCTAATACAGCCTGAATTCTATCTCCAGATTTCATCTTATTCAATTCTATCACCTTATAAGGTATTTCTAACTCATTAAATAGTTTTTTAGTACTTGTGCAATATGAACAGTAAGATTTTGAAAATATTGTTACACAATTATTTTGCACATGGTCCAGAATAAACTTCACTTCTTCTGTGTTTGTGTCCATTGTTGACAGTTTGGCTGTTTGTGTTGTTGATTGTCTTAACCCCATTGTAATCCAGGTGGACCTAAAAAGGAAAGTAAAAACAGTTTTTTGGTTGATTGTTGACTGCTGTTCTACATTACAAACCTTGATTTAATTTGGTCTCTGAACATATGGAAATACTATTTTTATATACCCTGCCAACTATTTTTATATACCCTGCCACACATAGTGCCGGTAGTGGCGAGGTATTATGTGATACCCTCAGTCATGTGTCCATCCGTCTGTCCGTCCCCTGAAGGTTTCTGACTGATAACTTGTGAACGAAATAACATAAGGTCTTCAAACTTGGCATGTAAAACTCAGGCCAAGTTCCATTTCAGGTTCAGAGGTCCAAGGGGTTCTGGAGTTATGCCCCTTGAAACTCTGAAATTTGGCAAAATTTAGGGTTTCCGACTGATAAATTGTGAACGAAATTATATATGTCTTCAAACTTGGTATGTGACTTGGTTACTACAAAAATCAGGCCAAGTTCAATTTCAGGTTCAGATGTCCAAGGGGTTTTGGAGTTATGCCCCTTGAAACTTTTAAATTTTGCGAATTTTAGGGTTTTCGCCTGATAACTTGTGAATGAAATAATATATGGTCTTCAAACTTAGTATATAACTTGTTTACCAAAAAACTCAGGCCAAGCTAGATTTGGGGTTCAGAGGTCCTAGGGGTTCTGGAGTTATGCCCTTTGAAGCTTTGAAATTTTGCGAATTTTAGAGTTTCCGACAGATAACTTGTGAATGAAATAAGATATTGTCTTCAAACTTGGTATGTAACCTGTTTACAACAAAACGCTGACCAAGTTCTATTTTTGGTTCAGAGGTTTAAGGGGTTCTGGAGTTATGCCCCTTGTAACTTTGAAATTTTGCAAATTTTAGGGTTTCCGACTGATAACTTGTGAATGAAATGACATAGTGTCTTCTAATTTGGTATGTAAGTTGTTTACCAATAAACTCAGGCCAAGTATAATTTTGGCATCAGAAGTACACAGGGATCTTGGGTTATGCCTCTTTAAACTTTGAAATTATGTGAAACGTGGTGGGGTATCATGTAATGCACCATTACTATTTTTGTGGAATGTATTAAAATCCTATGATACAAATGTATCATCCAAACATGATGTATTTGTGAAACACTACATCACATGTACTACATATGCCCTGAAATTCTAGTCAATTAAATGGGAAAACTGCCAATTTTACCACTTTT
>MJUU01025998.1:139296-154130 GCA_002080025.1 Modiolus philippinarum
TATTAAGAAAATTTGGTTCTACATGCAGGGCTCTTATACATCAGGGCATTTCACATCCAAACTTCTATGGAAATATCATTTACAAAGCGCATAAATTCAAAAATTGTCCTTCCAAACTTATTAATCCGTTGAACAAACTTATTCATAAAGGATATAAATACAGCATTGTTGTTAAATCTTTACTTCTGGTTTTTGTTGGCAAAAATATTGATCATCTCCTAAATGCTTTACACCATAACTAAATTTAAACAATTTTTCATATTGGCAGTATTTGGCATTGCACAATATCATGTTCTTCTTTCATAATTGATGATGTTGCTATACCAAATCTATTTAGAAGTATTTCAATTGAAATTTCATATGTTAGAAGGCTTGATATCATAGTCAACGGAAATTATGTCCTTAATGTCAGTAACTGTGAGCATTTGTCCGGACAGTACCTGTATGTATTGTCTTCATGTTTTATGTACTTCATTGTAAGGGTACTCGTCTTGATAAGTTGGACTTTTTTCTAGTTTGATTTTTACTGTGAGTCTTTTTGTGTATTTATTTTTAGCCATTCACCACACATAGGGGAGGGTTTGGATCCAAGAAAACGAGTTTAACCCCACCGCAATTTTTGCGTCTGTCCCAAGTCAGGAATATGTTGGTCATTGGCTTGTCCTTGTCTTCTTATAAAATTTTAGTTTCTTGATATTTGGGTTATTGGATGGGGTTTGTTTCCATTGATTTATTCACTTTTTTACCTTTTCGGGGCCATTTAGGGCTTACTATATGGTGTGAGGTTCCTCACTGTGTTGGAGATTATGTGGTGACCCCTAGATGTTTTGTTTTTGGTCGTTTTAACCTGGATATGGGATGTTGTCTCCTTGACATTTACCCCATTTCCTTTCTTTTTCATATTTCTGTTGATTTTTTACTGCCCCTGCTCTAGTTGCAAACACTATGTATTGTAAGCTGTAAATTTCTTGCTTGCATGCAGTCATGAAGCCAGAAAACAGTAATACTGTGTTTTGACGCTTTGATTTTTTGGGGTAGGTATTAATCTGCTGGAGTAAATGACATAAGAACACAACTTCTTGATGATTTGAATTTGTGATATTTTGTATTCTAATATGGGAACAATGGAAACCATGACAACTATCCATATGAAAATCTCCAATAACATAATGACCGTCTTTACATAAATCTTTACGCTGAAATTGACGACGTCACAATATGTTTTGTGCACAAAAACGTCAGTAAATCTGAACTAATGGCTGTCGTTACCGTGTACACTATAGGTCCGCTCAGATCATGAAATGTCATATTAGAATCGAAATAATTCATGTTCGCCTGTGGTTTGTAGTCGATTTACATATGGGTGTCCATTATTTTCGTTTATTTTACCCCTCGCTCAGCTACGCTATGCTCTTGGTAAAATAATAACGAAAATAATGGCCACCCATATGTAAATCTCCAACAAACCACCGGCGCCCATGAATTATTTCTTAATTAATAAAAATTAGCAAAAATAAGTCACAAGTAAAAGTTAGTTAACAATAAGCTAGGGTAATTTCCGGGAATTCCTGTCCTGGGAAATACTGCTAATTTTCAAAAGGTGGGAAGAACTGGGAAATATAAAAAAAATGACTCTATTCATGCCCTCTTGATGTGAAAAAAACTCCCTGACTATTTGTCTAAATTTACTTTCAAAGGACAAGGTGCGATAAGGGGTTAATTTGGCCCAAAATTCCAGTAAAATTCCAAGTTGCGCCTGAAGATTTTCTTTCATATTCGTTTCAAAGTTGAGATCCCATTTACAGAAAAAATACAAAAGTCAGAACCAATGACGTCACAATAGGTACAGTTCTGATGTCATAAAAATGCTACTTTGGAGCATCTTCATAGAAATATACCGAATTTGGGAGATTTTCGAACAGTTTTCCTTTTGAAATATCGAGCACATTCAAGAACCAATTAGATAATTCACCAACTCATTGGTACAAATGAATTCAACCTCTCATATGAATATTGTAGAAGTTCTTGCATGTGCTCTACATTTCCCATACAGTAAAAGTAGTCAAAATTGGTCAAATTGTAATTTTTCAACAAAATCTTCAATTTGCCCCTTCTTCTACACCCAAAAACTCAGTAATCATACATCAATATTTGAGAAATGTAACTGTTTACTGAAAAGCCATACCTATAGAACATTTTAAAGAGAAAATTCTGTGAAGCGAACCAAATCTATTTTTCAGGCCAAATAATGCCCTTATCGCCCCTACTCCTTTATATTTCCTTTTAAATTGTCTTTGAAATATGTTAATTCATTTTTAATTAAAAAAAGTCTATTTTTCATATTATTTTAAAATTTATTTAGTTATGAAAACATGAATTTATAAATCAATTTCATATATTTTTGAAAAGCATACCCAAGTCCATCATTGATATTTATGTTGTTTTAGTAATTACATGTAACATTCTCTCAATTGACACAAATTTTATTTGTTAAATTAAATATTTGTGACAATTACCATCACCATGATGAATTTGATTGTTGTTTAAAAAAGTATTAATACAAATCAATTGCATTTTAAGGTGTTACAATGATTAGCATCGAATGCAGGTGATGTTTAATAGTGAAAATGGGAAGACTTTTCTTGTTATACCTATTTGGAATATTTATATGGTAGTGGGAGAAAATGAAATTTCATCTGTATACATCCATAAACCGATAGACATATCTGATTCATTTGCAGCACTTTTCACTAGACAGTTATAAAGTCATATCATTTGACAGTATATTATATGTTATTCGGGAATCTTCACAGGGGATACGGGTTCATATTCCCTGTCTGTGTTTTATATCCCCTGAACCCGTATCCCCTGTGAAGCCCGAAAAACTTTTATATTCTGCTGAAGTGCTATAATTTTTCTATTAAAAACGTTTAAAAATTGTCATTTTCAGGCTACCACGGGGATACGGTCTCATATCCCCTGTCAAGGTAACCAATGAAATTGCAGGATTTACCTGGATATTTCACTTCAGCAGAATATTTCCCAGTATTGTCCGGGAATTTCTAGTATTTCCCACCATCCTGGGAAATATGAGTATTTCCCGCTTTTTTGCCAACCCTGCAGTGGAAGTGACCATATCTTACTATGGTACTTTTTTTGTCTTTGATCTTATATCTTCAGAAAATTGTCTTTTATAGATTAGGACATTTATGGAAGTCTTAATATCTAAAAATTCGTACAATGTTGTCAAACTGGGATGGCAAGAGGTGAATCTTTTGGATATTGCTTTGGACAATGAAATGGCAAAACTTTCATTTTACCGAAATTAAGATTTACACCCCAAGCTCTCTACCTTTCATTGACTTGCCTCCTTGCAAAGACAACATTGTATACATTTGTCAGGTTTTCACGTCTGATTATAGACATTTCACATTGATGAATCTAACACATTGTGTAAGCTTAGAGTGTTAATCTTGACTTCATTACATTAAAAGTTTTGCCACTTCCTTGACCGCAGCAATATTTGGTCCCTTGCTTACTTTTGAATTGATTTTACTGACATACTTTATAATATAGTTATTATTTCATATAGATTATTCCTGTAGTTATTGGAAGAGTAAAGTACCCAGACAGGGCTGGATGTACCTTAGTGTTAATCATCTGTGTTTCTATTCCTTTTTAATGGGAAGAGAGGCCAAAGTCATTATCAGGTGGACTGACATCACAGTAAGTTTTATAATGTATACCAAGTAGCATTATGAATGTTATACTTGAGTATTGATTTTTATACCCCCGCCACACATAATGGTGAGATATTACGTAAAACCCTCAGTCATGTGTCTGGCCTTTTTTTTTACCCCTCAGTCATGTGTCTGTCCTTCCCCTGAAGGTATCCGACTGATAACTTTAGACTGAAATATCATATGGTGTTCAAACTTTACATGCATAGAAGCACTGAGTTCAGACATAATTATACATTGAATATTTTTGTAAATTCCAAACTTTTTGATTTCCTTGAAAATTTGCAATTGTGATTTTTATGCATGCCAAATACAAAGACATTGAAATCCTTACTTTAATTCCTGATTTTCATGCATTCATTGCCATTTCACACCTGCCACTTTTGTGACAAAATAATATTCTGGATTCATTTTGACATTACAGATGACACCAATTAGTAGGGAAAATCTGTATTTATGAAATCCAAATCTGAATCCATACTGTCCAATGTCAAAGCTTGCCGTTTAATCTACTTTTAGTTGTATTAACAGTAAATGAGATGAACCAATTTATACTAGTTTATGTTTCAGTAATTATCTTTTCTATTTTTAGAAACTGGAAGTTGGTAACAACATGTTATTCCCTGACAGTGTAAAAGTAAACACCAGAGAAGGGGAGGTAAGTCATGATTAGAATTGTCTGTCATTTATAACAGAATGTGATTCCTCTTTGCACTTGTGGATTTCCGCTGGATGACTTATGACCAGTGTGTTACTTTATTACATGTTACTTTATTATTCCACTTTTGCTAATTTCCAGTAATTTCTGTTGGTCTATCATGTCTGAATTCACATCCCTTTATCACGACAGTCCAGATAATTTCTCTCATTAATTATACCCCCACTTGAAAAGTGGGGTATATAGTGTTGGGGTTGCCCCTCCTATTTGTTTGTATGTCTGTTACACCAGAGGGTACCCATCTTTTATCCGCTACTCCTCCTTCACCAATGAAAAGATTTTCATGAAACTTAAACACAGTCTTAATGACATAATATAGATGTGCACCTCCTGTTTCAGGTTTTTTTGTGTCTCGCATAGCAAAACATGGACTTAGCCATTACATTTCAGTTGGGTACCCATCTCTTATCCACTACTCCTCCTGAACCATTGAATAGTTTTTTTGTGAAACTTCAACACAGTCTTTATGACATAATGTAGATGTGCACCTTCTATGTAAGAATTTGATTTGATTGATTTGAATTTCTGGAATCAAATTAACATGCAGGGGTATTTATTAGTGAGCTTTGCTCACAGTTTTCTAGTTTTTTTTTCAGATTTTTTACATGTTTTGGACTATGTCATTTTAGCTTGATGCCAAAAACTGGTTTCAGTTGTTCCTCCTTAACCAATGATTAGAAACTTATGCAGGAGCTTATTAACATATTAATTTTACTCTTCTTTATATGTAACAATTTATAGGAAAAATGAAAGGATATGGAGTGAATGTACATGTGACAAAAACGCACACGATGTCGCCCGAGGGTCTTGTATTGTATGCTACATGTATATCATGTAATTATTCTCTTTGAGGGACCATTTGGAACAATAAATATTTATATTGTAGATGTCAACTTTGCCTCTTATTTTCCAATATTTCCTTTTTTCCAGATGTATCTAACACCAAACTATGCAAACAACAAGCTAGATAGAAACAAGAACATCATTTGCTTAAAAATACTGACCCCCATTAACTTTTTAAAAAAATAGATATAAACAGTATTTGTAAATAAGCAAATCATATGCATTGTAGATGTGCACCTCCTATTTCAGAAAGTCATAAATGAGCTGCATGAAATGCACATGTTGTTGTTAATTAAAGCATGCAGTAGAAACAAATGCATCACATAATGTGAGATAATAGGACAAGTCTACTCTATAATTTCTGGCATCCTTTGTTAATGCAAACGACGGCATCATTTGCATTGTTTGTGTTAGAAACAAACAGGCTAAACGACTAAGTGCATTGTCGTTTGTGTTAGAAACAAATGTGCTTTTAGAAAATTCAGCAAGAGTTTGGGGCGGGGGCCGGGAGGGAGGTTTCCGTGGCCCACTATGCCACAGTAACTCTAGTTGGGCTATAATAAAATAATTCCTAGATTCTCATCAATTTTTTGTCTCGCCTGCGACAAAAGTCGCTGAAAGCGAGACATAGGTATAGCAATCCGGCGGCGACGGCAGCGGCGGCGTAAACTTTTTTCTAAAACCTTCATAACTTTTCAAGGGTAATACATACAAACATCATCTTTGGTCCACAGCACCACCAAGTGATGACCTTTCCAGCAGCATATATTTTGGATGACCTTGACCTTGTTTTCATGGTTCAATAAGCACATAAACATTGCGACATAGTTTCACATTCAAGTCCTTTTCTCAGGAACTATAATACCTAGACTTGTCATATTTGGTCTATAGTGAGATCTATATGGGTACACGGCAGTCTGACACCTGTCATGTTGCCTTGACCTCAATTGCATGGTTCAGTGAACTTAGAAAATCTGCGACATAGTTTCACATTCAAGTCCTTTTCTCAGTAACTGTTACACCTAGACCCGTCATATTTTGTTTGTAGGGAGATTTATACGGGTACACATCAGTCTGACACCTGTCATGTTTCTTTGACCTCAATTTCATGGTTCAGTGACTTTGTTAAATTTTTACATTCAAGTCTATTTCTCAGCAACTGTAGCCTCTAGACTCACAATATTTGTCTTATAGCAAGATTTATTTGGGTATATGCCAGTCTGACATTTGTCATGTGACCTTGACCTCAATTTCACGGTCTAGTGGCCACGTTAAATTTTTCTGCTTAAGTTCATTTCTAAATAACTAGAAGTGGTAGATTGATAATATTTCGTATGTAGGTTGGTCGTGGGTAGTACATGTCAGTCTGGTAGGTGACTTTTGTCCTTGACCTCAATTTCACGGTCTAGTGGCCACGTTAAGTTTTTCTGCTTAAGTNTGGGACCACCTAAGGACCATTGTGGCTTAGATTGGTTCTAATTGGACTAGTAGTTTCTGAGAAGAAGATCTTTGAATGTATATTCCATAGGGTCCAATGTTAAAACTATGTTCCCGCTGGCGACCATCTAGGATGAGGTACAGACCTGCCAGATACCTTTTTTAGAAGAAACCATCTAATGACCATTGTGACTAAGTTTGGTTATAATTGGACTGGTAGTTTCTGAGAAGAAGATCTTTGAATGTCTTTTCCATAGGGTCCAATGTTAAAACTATGTTCCCCGCTGGCGGCCATCTTGGATTAGGTACGGACCTGCCGGATACCTTTTTTGGAAGGGACCATTTAAGGACCATTGTGACAAAGTTTGGTTATAATTGGACTGGTAGTTTCTGAGAAGAAGATCTTTGAATGTCTTTTCCATAGGGTCCAATGTTAAAACTATGTTCCCCGCTGGCGGCCATCTTGGATGAGGTACGGACCTGCCGGATATCTTTTTTAAAGCGGACCACCCAAGGACTATTGTGACCAAATTTGGTTCCAATTGGCCCAGTGGTTTCAGAGGAGAAGATCTTTGAATGAAAAGTTTATGCCGGATGGATGGACGACGGACGGACGACGGACGGACAGACGCTGGATGCCAAGTGATGGCAAAAGCTCACCCTGGCATAGCCAGGTGAGCTAAAAATTATATCTCTCAAAAACAAAGATTGACCATATCAAGCATAATTTGTTACTAGTTCAAAAAGTTAAGAAAACCAGGAAAGATTACTATCTCTTAAAAATGTATTTAGAAACATTTCATTCTCATATAACTTTATTGAGTTTATTGAATTAATTTGTGAAGATCTCATAATTAATGCCTTTGATTCAATAAAATCAAGAAAAAATATCCAATTTCCAGGGTTAAAATAATTGTAAAAATGGATAATTTGGATAATAAAAATGGATAAAATGGATTTAAAATAAAAGTAAAATTGAAATTTTGAGTATCATAAAAATCAGTAAGAAGCAAACTTTCAGTGACTTTTCTAGCGCTCGTCACTTTCGTATTTTACGAAACAGTTTTCAAAATGACGAAAGTTTTCTGAACCACTTTCGTCACTTAAAATTTTTCATTGTAAACTTTTTATCCTTAAAATATTAAGATATCATATTCAGTGTCATATTTATGACAAGTTTACAACCCCAAGCCAATTAATTAATTACAAAGGTGATGTTGTTACAAGTAAATTACTAATCCGATAATTATACAGGTAATTAACCATACAGTACATGTGGTTGTCAAATCATCAATCAAGTACAATCATTGAATATAATTTAATTACCAGGAAGCCATGAAATGATAATATTTTAAGTTATCATTTAAAGTTAAAGTTTTAATTTCAACAGAAAAGGTATTTTGCCACTCCTACTTTCGTTTCTATCCACAACATAACGATTGCGCATGTGCATATATAAACGGCTTACAAGGTATAAATAAATTACTCCCAATATATATAAGACCAATGTTTTAAAAGTTTGTCTCAGTCCCAATTTAAATCAAATTAATTTCCAACAAATTCTGTTGCTTTATGCAGCCTTTCCAATTTTATTTTGATTGAAATACTAGTACATAGTTGCTTCCGACTTTGTTCAAAATTACAACTTCTTTGTGATTTCCTCTCAACTTGCATTTTGCCATTGAAGAGAATTCAAACTAAATTTTGACGTAAAACATAACCTCTGATGATAAACATGAAATTTTATTCGAAAGAATTGCTTGCATAAGCTCAACACCAAAGCAGAAGACTGTAAATCATATGTTGCTATGATACACAGCATATGACAACAGCATCAAGGAAAGGGGGGAGGGGATACTTGTATTTGTTTTCACCTGTAAAAAATTACTACAATTGGATTTATATTCCCAATTAATTTCATTATCAAAAGTTGATGTTCAAATAAAAACTAATTATTAGAAGGAGCTCAAAGATCTCAAAAGTTACATGATCTGAAATGTTCCTATAATATACATATATATCTTTTGTACTTTTTTAGTCTTTAACTTTAAAACATAGAGCTTTGGAGAATGACTGTCGTGCTCCGCAAAAGTGACTAAAGCTTTCAAAATCCTAGAATAAACCCTGTAATTACACAATCACTTGCAGCTGATATTGACGTTCAGTTTTTCCTGGAGAGGTATAACAGCCCCTGCCCCCATGATTGGAAAGTATTTGAATTCCTAGTTGTTTTTTTTTAAAATGGGTTCCAGGAAAAATGGAAAAATAATGGGTCGGGCCCTGCCTTAGCAGAAAGTCTGGATCCGCCACTGTACCTGAATAAACAAACAATGCATTAAATAAAAATGATGTAAACAGTCAAATTTTCTTGTCAACAAACATGGGTTTGTATCCGGATCATAACAAAGGTTTTACACTTATTCCAAAGATGATTTATGGTAAGAAATTCAGTTACTCTTGTACAGAAAAATATTGTGTTTTCAAGTTTGCATAGATAAGACAGAGCCTCTCACTGGGAGCTTTTGTCAACATATCTTTGTTCAGTTTAACAGAAGTTCCTTTGGAAGGATTATAATAAACATTGGTTTAATATTTCTCCCGTTTGGAACAATTATTATACAAGGTTTTTTCTGTGAGGAACAGATACTGTAACATTAATCTATTGGGAAACACATTCGATAATATTTTGTCTATTAGGAACAAATCTTACGATGGAACTTCTGTTCCCTCACACTTTCTGAGGGGAAAAAGATGTGTGTTATCCCCAATGTATTTTTGATTTATGAAAATTAAATACATGATATTCAAACTTGATACAACATTACAGAAATATCACTGAACAATTAGACTTGACCAAAATATATTGGAATGTCATCAAATTCTGTACCTGATTATGTGTTTTCTGTTGTAGGTTAATGCAAGAAGGAGGATTTGAGGAAGACAAGACTATTGTTGACAGAACTAAGTAAGTTCACACATATTTTTAATTAAATAGTTCCCTCAGGTAAACAAATTGTCATATCTCCCCTATCCATGGGAGGTCAAGGTATCGGGCGCAGATCCAGGGAATTACAGTCAAACCTGTCTTATGTGACCTTCCAAGGGAACCTCAAAATAAGGTCACATAAGACAGGAGGTCTTTTAATATACATGTAGGTTCAATTTACAAATAAAGCACTATGTAGGGATATTAAAATTTTGGGTCATGTTAAACAGGTTTTTGCTTAATAGAGGTGGTCGCTAAGGCAGGTTTGTACAAAAGGGGGGTTCCGATTGGAAATGAAAGGAAATTTTGCTGGGCGGAGCGAAATTTTTTGCAGGTATTTCTTTTAAAAAGTGTCAGTATATTCATTGAAAAATATATGATTGTCCAGGAAAAAAGGGGTTTCTAACCCCCAGAACCCCCCACCCTCGCCAATGGGTATAAAGTCATTTTAACTTTCTTATGCATTAGTGCTTACTTACGTGTTAAACATGTTTTTTTTAGAAGAAGGACGCCAAAGAAAATGTCATCAATAAAGAGAGATTTGGATGCCAGGGCCAGGAGTGATGCTTTTAGGTAAGATTTCTCTTTTTACAATATTATACATGTATATGTTATTCTGGAAGCTTCATATTGGACACAGGTTCATATTCTCTCTAGTGATGTATATATTTGTATACAATTCTTCTATCATATTTCTCTTGCAAAATTTTGCTTTCCAATAAAACCAGCACCCATTTGCAGCTCTTTGTTTTCAGTGTGTCTCTTTTTGTTATGAAAGTAAGTAAGTAAGTAAAACTTTATTTCAATTTGGCATGTAAAATAACATAAAACACAAGCTCTTAAGAGCTTTTTACCGAAAATGTTGCAACAATGATAAGGTACAAAGAATTTATAGTATATTTATTATATAGTTAGAGATTAATTCTTTTGCTTTTCATAATTTTCACTATTGAAATAAGTTATAACATCAGAATTGAACTTTTATATATATTTTCAGATCATTATTCAGACTACCTCTTTCAGCCAAACTGGACGGAGACGTAGATTGTATGTTGTTGACACCGTACAATAAACACTATGTATGGGGAAGGTTGTATTTGTCATCAGGATATGTATGTTATGGAAGTAGGGTAAGCTGGTCTTGAATAACTAATCCAAATTATTGATGTATTGATCGACATGTTTAAAAAAAAAATTTCACACTTTTCTGTAATGTTTTTATGTCTCCAACTTGCAAGCTTCATCAGTGACATTATAATACCCCAACTCAAGATTGAATGGGAAATTCGAATACCCTCGTCTATGTGTCTGACCATCTTTCCATCCTACATTTTATGTCAAGATATTCTGTGCTCTGCTTGAAGGGATTCATAGACATTTAGAACGCTGCTTTCTTGTAATGAGATGTATATTGTAAGCTCTGCGATATCAACTTTTTGTTTGATGGAAGTTTGAAAATTTAGTATCAGTTGGGTATGCCTGGAATGACAACACATTTATGTTCCTGTCTTGTGTCTGTCAGAGGTCCAGAAGTCCATCAGAGGCTTTAGATTCAAGAAATTTCCAGACTAACATCATTGATATCAAAATAGCATAAAAGACAAGAAAATGATTCTCCTGTAAAAATAGCTGAAAGATTTGAAATTTGTTTATTTAAAAGTAGAAAAAATGTACTTCATGTAACATTGATTTACTTATTATCTGACTGTGTAGGTAGCTGACCTAGTGACTGTAGTTTTACCTGTCAGAGAGATACAGTTAGTAGAGAAAATGGATAATACCACTGGAAATGATTTGGGGAATAATGCTTTGGTCATCACTACAAAGGGAAAGGTATGTGTATACTGAAAATCTTTGACATGACAACCTTAATACCATCGAAAAAAATGCTCATTTCTTTGTGAAAACAATTGACATTTTGGATAATTGAGCTGCAGAAATAGGGTCATATCAGTGTGCAGTTGATGTGACAAAAAGCAGGCATTTGAAATACACATTTGATTTAACCAAGATTTATATTCAAACTCTAATTAAGATACAGTAGTATGATTTGCATGAAATACATGAATGCAGATTTGCAGGGCAAAACTGGTTCAGAGTCCCCTAATTTTCTTTATGTAGGCCCCAAAAAATTTTGAGATGGGCCCTAGTGACTACCAAAAATTTTGTTAATTGCATTACTTAGATAAACCTTTACCTCTAGGCCAGGCCTCTGCTTAAATGGAATCTGTTTTGAAGGAACCCAGATGACTAGTATATCGACAAACAAATATCGAAGCAAAAGGCAGAAAAAATATAAAAAATCCCAAATTATGACAAAAAGAGGCAACTCAAACTGACATCGGGCCAAGCAACCAGACATTAATAAATGGAGATAATAGCAAATTACCGAACAAGTTGTCAAGAGCCGAAGTCCATGAGGCTTGTTTAGGGTATATTGGGATACGGGATATTTGCCACTTTTGTTAATGGGATATGGAATATTTTTGACAAAAAGTACTGGGATATGGGATATGTTTACTATGGAAAATGGGATATTTCAATAATTAGTGGGATATCTTCAATTTTCAAAGGGATATTTTTGTCAAGACTTACTGGGATATGGGATATTGGGACCCCCCCCTAAACAAGCTTCATCAATGAGACAAAAAGACGAATTAGTTGGAAACCACCGGTATAATTGTCGACCGCAATGGTTGTGACTTGGTACAGGCATTTCAAAAGAAATAGTGGGTTAAGCTTGTTTAATGGCTAGCCAAACTTCCCCTTCCATTGTGGTAGTGTCTGGTAGCAAGAAAGAAAATAGCAGATCAATGACTGAAGAAAAATAGAATCAAGACCTGATTTCTTTGGTGGATCCATTCAATGTTTGTATTTCACTGATGATAGTTTTGTTGTAAATCAAAAGCATGATTTCAGAAATTCAGGTATTATTATGACATATATATTGTAATTATCTTGTTTCAGACAAATTATGTATTCTCACAGCTGCCTCAAAGAGAAATGATTTTAGAGAAGATTTCAGATTTTTTGTCATCACAACATATACCACAAAGGTACTAATATATGTACAAATATGGCCTATTGCAGAGGTGAATATGCTTTTTTATTAACCTGTATACCAATATTCCCTGAGACTATCGGTCAAGGTGAATGTCTATGTTTTCAGGTCAATAAAAAGGTGTATTCACTGATAAAAAAGACCATGATTGTTTTATTATATAGTTCAACACATTATGACATCATACTAAAAGTAAATATCACTCCAGCAAGTGAATATGTTTTTTTATTCACCTCTTGTGATTTCGTTACAAATATATTGTAAGATTAAGACATGAATCTAACACCAGTGAAAAGGCAAGATCAAGAAATCTCAGACCCAAGGGTAAGATTTCAATATTTCTCTGACGAGGCTTGCCGAGTCAGAGAACCATTGAAATCTTCCCCGAGGGTGTCTGAGATTTCTAAATCTTGCATTTTCAATGGTGTTTGATTTATTTTCTCACTTTTGCAATCACGAACTAAGATTTATTTACCACCAAGTCGTACTTGACATCCCACGTTCCCAAGCGACGTCAATGACGTCAGAATACGTTGCTTGGTAATTTCTGTCTTGTACTGGGGGTACAAGACAAGGAAATCTCACACTGCTAAAAATAGGAACTGTTCTGTCTTAAAAGTGAGAAAACTACATGTAAATACACATGTAATAATATTACTTATTGTATAAATAACTAAATACCAAAGTTTGTATAAATCATTCATTAGTTTGAATTTTTCTTTTTGTATAAATACAAAACAGATTATACACAAGTTTTTCCAAAAAATCCTGCCAATTTTTTTCAACTTTTGCATTTCACAGCCAGAAAAATATTTTACAATCATGCTTTTCATGAGGATTTTTTTTTTAGCGTTTTCAGCATCATGTGTAGCACTTTTTGTCTCGCCCGCGACGAAAGTCACCTAAAGCGAGTCATAGGCGTGCAAAGTATGACGGCGACGGCGGCGTAAACTCAAGTTTTTTTACTGTTTTCGAAAACAGTAATTTGCGATCGGCTTGAAGCCATATTGTTTTGTTTACATGACTCCCGGGAACTACAAAATATACAATGTACGCTCGTATAAACTCTAGAATTTAGCGCCCGATATCACTACGAGTAAAGAAAGATACCTGATGTTTACTGATCACAAAAAGGCAATATATTGCAAAAAATACCTGTCAACCTTGACAAATCGTGTGCTTTGAAGCGATTTTACGGTCGTGAAAAGAAATTAGAGGAAAAACGAGATTTGCAAGAAATTCTACGCTGAAAAAATGTTTTGTTTACATTTTTGCATTTATGTAACGGATGAAAATCACGTGTCGATCAATAGCCAATCAAAATCGGGATTACATCTATCATGCGGTATCCACGTGGTTAGACTGCTGAGCCTGTGATAATCAATACCGGTGGATATTTAATTTTTAAGACTTGAGAGTCGTTATTAGAGTTATATCCAGCAATTGTAGTCACTCATAATGTTATGTATCACTATTAACCAGTCCATTGGTCAGGAATATTGAAATTACGGTCCTTTGACCACAAACTTCAATATTTGGAAAAAAATAAACTCGGAACTCTCGAGAGTTTTCTATACCACCCAGTGACGTAATCAAAGAATTCCGGGATATATTCCTTAGCCTATGGAAAGTTCAGAGAATTCCGAAGTTTACTTTCGTTTTCTTGTCAATGAAGTTGACAATTTTGTGCATTTCTCAACAAAAAGATTGCCCCCCCCCCAATTGAACGGAAGGTAATCGAATTGGGCTCATGACATTCTTTGAAAAGATAAACATCTTTGGAAGTAAACCAGACCAAGTTTTATTTTATGAGGGTAATAACAAAATAAACATGGGTTGAAGCGAGCAGGTGTGGAAGCGATGTCTGCATAGTTAGTAAAATTTTCTTATTAGTAACAAGGCTCTGTGGTAGAACACGGCTAACAAACATGCTGGTACTGGTATTCACGAAAGGGGTTACACACAAAAAGGTAATAATTTAAACCACTCGAGTTACTGAATCTGTTGGAGCAAAAACATATTTAGAAATTGTAATGCTTCATTTTTTTT
>MJUU01025998.1:169525-193328 GCA_002080025.1 Modiolus philippinarum
TCAGCTAAAAGCGGCGCACAGTTTGTTCCCATTGGAATCCCTATTGTCTGTTGGAAAACACGACCTCCGAATTCGACAAAAATATTGTCGATCAAAAATTCTAACATTTTGATTACGTCAGTCTCAGTGTACTTCATGTTTGAATCAGTGTGGTTCTTAACAAAATATGTCTTGTCTTTCCCTATAACTAAATAGGTGTATCTGCATTCTCCATTTTTTGTGCAGAAACATTGATGTATTGAATCTGCAATTGATGTTTTCCGTTTATTGTGTGGCAAGGTTGTATAAAGTGTAGAAAACTCAAAAGTTTGAATGCTATGGCAATGGGTAAGACTGGTTGAGGATAGCTGTTCAAGAGATCTTTTGAATTTTTAAGAATCCACATTTGATTCACACCGCTTGTGGAGTAAGCTTTATTATAGTAATTTTTCAGGCCATCTCTAACTGCGGTCAACAAAGTAGTTAGGAGCTGTGAAAGAGGTTTAGTGGTGCATCTGGAAGACCCGGCAATGAATCTCTGTTGTTATGGATTCTTTTGCAGTTTGGGTACCCAGTAGATGCAAGGGAGTTGATTGTTTCCATCATTAGCTTTTATGCCAAATGATGCTAACACTGAAGTGTGATTTTTTTTTACAATCTCATCCCTCTATAAAAATGTCTCTATATATTGAAACTTCTTGCTTGAATATGTTGTTCAGTTCAAATTTGATTTTAAAAACACCAAAATCAAAGCCATGCAGAATATGTAACTATGCGTTTAAGACTTATAATGAACGCACCATATTCATTAACTTCACTTAAAAAGTTAGTTTGAGTTCCCATGGGGACTAACTGCGCGCCACGTTTAGCTGATCTCTTTCTTTTCTTGTAGCAAGCTCTTTTTGAGTGGTCCGTAGGTGATCGGGTACAAGGCTTAATTCCCCGCCCCTTTCGATTTCACCCTNCTTTTCCAGTGGCAGCCAGAATTTCCCGTCCCATGACCCTTTCCATACCCCAAAGTGATTATTTATTAACAAACTTGTTCTCGTCTTGATATAGCTGAAATATTGCTCAGTAGACATTAAACAATATTCAATCAATCAATCAATCTTTCTTTTCTCGTACGAGGCTAAGTTTTTTACAAGGGCTGACACAGAAAAGACAAAAGCATGTAGCTCAGTCTTTTAATTTCAGCTTCCGCTACACAGACGATCTGCTTTCTCTTAATAATCCAAAATTCAAGGAATATTAACACAAGATCTATCCCAATGAGCTTGAAATTAAAGAGACTACTGATACACCTACTTCAGCTTCGTACTTTTGATATACATTGACGAAGGTGGACGTTTGAAATCTAAGCTATATGACAAACGTGATGACTTTAACTTTCCAATTGTGAACTTTCCCTTTCTGAGCAGCAATATACCTACCTCTCCAGCATATGGAATGGAATAAAAAAGATAACAGGAAACACCTACAATGGCCGAAAAACATAGCCACATGCCAGAAAGTAAATAGGAATTGCACAAGAAAAAACCCACAATAAAAATACAAAAGACAAACATAATCAACGATAGGAACTCGGGACAGCCGGACTTGGTATCGGCACTAGCAAAAGCCAGCGGTAGGGTTAAACCGGTTTATGGGTACCCAAACCTCCCCTTTCTCTGTCCCGTTTCCCTATAGTAGAATAAACATACGAATAAAACCCATACAGGTAGACTACTAACTCCATGACCGCAATCTAGAAAGGAAAAATGGGGGAACAAAACGTAATTTTGAAAGATGGGTCAAAGAGTGCTCGCCGCTAAACTGCCGGCTAGCTCAAGGAGCCTAGTCTGCTGGTAAAACACTGTCGCACTACGGAAGGAAAATCAAATTCAAAACTCCCAATGGGTTTGGTAAAGAATCATCATGTATTTCAGTAGACATCGGCAGTATCAGTGAGAGGCCAGTATGTGTGTAAAATCCTCAGGTCGATTCGTTACTGCCGAGCATGTAGTGTATACAATGATTTTTTGAATAGAGCAAAAACACTGTCCCAAAAGCTGCTTAGTCAGGGATTTGTTCCGAATTTGTTACTTTCATCCCTTTAGAAATTCTATGGCCGTCACCATGGCATCATTGGCAAATATGACGTGTCTGTGTCCCAAATGAAAACGGACATTTTTAGCTAGATTTCACTTCTTCACGGATTTGACATTCCCGGTTTTGACTCGACCCTTGATTGACTCACTAATATTGTGACGGGTGCCACTAATGGATCAGGAGTTCCACGCTGGCTGCCATGTTTTTTATCGGATCGGAACGAAATGAGCCATCATTGTAAAGGACCTTTAGTACATCATTCCTGTGAAGTTTAATTGAATTTATTTCAGTGGTTTCAGAGGAAGAGATGAAAATGTGATTTTTCCCATAGGATCCATGTTAAACCTAAGTTCCGCGCTGGCGGCCATGTTTTTTTATCTGATCGGAACAAAATGAGCTATCTTTGTAAAGGTCCTTTAGCACACCATTCCTGTAAAATATGGTTGAATTTACTTCAATGGTTTCAGAGGAGAAGAGGAAAATGTGATTTTCCCTTGGGTACAATCTTTAACTATGTTCCGCGCTGGCGGGCATGTTTTTTTTTATCGGATCAGAACCCAATAAGCCACCTTTTTCAAGGACCTTTAGTACTTAAATCCTGTAAAGTTTGGTTGAATTTCCTTAAGTGGTTTCAGAAAAAGAAGATGAAAATGTGATATTTCCCATAGGCCATAGGGTCCAATGTTAAACCTAAGTTCCGCATAGGCGGCCATGTTTTTATCGAATCGGAACGAAATGAGCAATCTTTGTAAAGGACCTTTAGTACACCACCTTTAGTACACATATGTAATGTTCGTGTGTTTTGTGGGCATGTGGTGTCTTTGGTCTTCCGACTTCTGGTCTTTTGTTCTTGCTTTTGCCTTGTCTCTGGACTTTGATTTATGTAATCTTGTGCTTTGTTCCTTCGGTATTCTACTATCGTTGTCCTGTAAAGTTTGGTTGAATTGACTTCAGGGGTTTCAGAGGAGAAGATGAAAATGTGAAAAGTTAACGGACGGACGGACGCCAAGTGATGGCAAAAGCTCACACTGACCCTTCGGGTCAGATGATCTAAAATTGTTTCAACTGTTCTAAACCACCAAAACACTCTTTTCTGTTATCCAAAAAATGGCAGCAGCTCATTTTTAAATAAAGTTTATTGACAAAATAAGGACTATGTATTTCTTTCTAGCCTTTAAAAGAGCTCGACGACATAGTTTTGGGATATTTTTGGGGTATTGTTTTCATTTCAAATATTTTTTCAACAATGGCCCTTAAATACAATAAAATTGTTTTTCTGCCAAGGAATGAGTTCTAGTGTTACAAAAGCCCAAATTATATGTGGATCTGCAATAATTTTGAAGTTTATTGATTAAAATATCAATAGTCAATGGGAGGCTATTATCTATTTCTCCAGCAACATTGTAAAATATGATGTCATATTGCAACTGCAAAGAGTAGAATTGTTTACAAAACTAAAAATGAAGATGAAGACGGACCCATTTAATATTTAATTGTCATTTGGGACTGCAATTATCTTAAATCTACACATACAAAGCAATATTATTTTAGATTTTGAGTGTGCATTCTCTAACAAATGGGAAAATCGAAGACCAAAGTTCCATACGTAATAAAAAGAAGGACATTTAATTTTTTCTATACTTCCTCATGATAGATTAAAATCGCGAATAAAAGTATCATCCAAAAGACTATTTCGATTCCAAGAAATCTGTTGTATGAGTTTTTCAATCGACATTCTTCAGAAATTTAAAAGGAAAATTTTGCTACAATGAAAAACAGGTGTGCAGTTTCCTCGAACTTGTCTTTTGAGGTAATGAGTCTATATCGCTGGATATATATAAATCATGTATTGTGTACGGTAAAGTTTTTTATTTGATTACATTTTAGTAGTCAACTTTGCACTTGTGTAATATCTGAGAGAGTTACAATGTTACAATCGATTGATTGGAGTTTTCCTACAACATTCTTTCCACTGTTTTGATTTTATCTGCACTGATGAGACATTAGTTGTCGAAATGGCCATATGCAGAAATCAAATTTACAGTAACTTCGGTATTTTTGTTATTTCTCAATAAGTTACAAGTTGTCTGTTCGATGCAATATACCATAATCTCGTTTTTTACAGCTCACAGTTTTCATGGCAATTACTTTAACTGGTAGAAACTTTTTTTAAATTATTGTCATTATCTACTACAATATGGATCAGAGACTAAACCCAGACAAACACACTTGTTCAAATGAATTTTAATACTTATATAAATGAAATATACAAATAAACACTTCTGAATATAATTACATAACAAGATAAAATATACTAAATATAAAAAACAAAATGCATTATAAAAACAATTAGTTTTCAAGGTACAGTTCTAGATTGTTATTACAAATATTAATTGTCACATCAAGGTTGTGTTGACTTGCAAAATTAAGGTCCAATAAACTGGATTTCTTGTTCTATATTGCAAACATTTTATCCTGAATAGTCTCATAATTTCGACAGATATCACTTTTATCCTAATAAGAATATAGCAATATTAATCCTGTCTAGTGCTTATGAGTTTGTGTTTACTGCAATTTAACTATATGCTTTTTTGTTCATACTCCTTTTGTTTTCATTTTCATCAAAAGGAATGATACACTGGTTATGCTACACTCATTTTTTTTAGCAAAATAAATGCTGTGACTGGTGTTAATACAGATATAGGAAGTATTAAAATAGTTTTAATGCAGAAATTCGAGTCTTAATCATGTAATCAGCATTACCGCCCAAATGCGATCGATGAGATTATTATCACAGTCGAAACAATTTATGCAATTTTTGAGAAGGGAGAGGGCTGTAAATAATGTTGTTGTAACTTTTGCCTTTGCTTTATTTGAGCAATAAAATTTGTTTAATTCAGATGGTCGTTATTACTGTAAAAAGACATATTAATTTATTACAATAATAAGTACTTTATCTGAGTCGCATCTCTTGTTTCGATTGTGATACGATTCGGTCGTTAGTGCTTATTAATGATTGGAGCAATTAATAGATTTGATATATCATTTTAAACACAATAATACGAAAATACGTAAAAAGGTTTTCAAAAGTGTGAATTTGAAAATAAAAGGCAGAAGCATTTCCTGCTTCACTATTACTTTCTTTCAATTTGGTTGGAAATATATTTTTGCAGAAAAAGTTTTTGGAATTTACAATTTATTACCCAAACTCACCGATTTTTTTATAACGGACGAAAACAAATTAAGTTGCTTAGAAAATGCTGTAACAAAACCCTTAAGATTGATGTGTTTTCTAATGATTTAATTTTGAAAATGACAGAAGAACTAATATTTAGATCTTTTTACGGTACAGATCTAATAAGGTGAACTGTTTTACAAATATAGAAAGTTTTATGTTTCTTGTACTTTGTATGGTATTCTATCACTAAAAGACGTTATGTTATAGACTTGGTCTCTAAGTCAAACTTCAAAGTAATTACAAAAACATCCATTTTTCTTTTAATTTTAAAAGTCAGATCATTGAAAGTGAAAATCGGTGTCCTAAAATGCTGATTTATCTAATAAGTAAATAAAACGAAGCTACGAAATCGATTATCAAAACTATTTATGTAAAGATTGAGTATTCTAACAGCCAATCATTATATTTAGAGCTGTGTATATTTTTAAAGTACTATTCTCCTTGATCACAACATGAATATTTTTGTTATAGTTAAGCAATGCGAGATTAGTGCAATCTAACAGACAGGAATGTCGCAGTATTCCCAGCGAACATCCGGATCAGTTGTGTAACACCATGGAGCGCCCGCACCGCTCGGATCTTGGCAAGTATTTCTTGTCTTCTCAGTAAATTCACTTGGATGATAGATATGACTATGTGGGCAGTCCCAGTCCCAATTTTGACATGTTCGTCCACTTATGGTTATTGATTTCCGGCCACTGTACTCATGACTTTTGCCAGACTCGTAACAGCCAGTCTCAGTATCACCTGAAAAAATATAAAGTTTTATCTGTATAGGGTCAGTCATGTAATTTGACACAGAGATTCCGAAATGTTTCCGGTAAGACAAAACGCACTAACATTTTGACATAAATGTTTCTGGTTTGTGACTTCATATTTTCAATTAAAAATTCAATTCTTCATACTCTTATTGCACCCATTATTTACAAAAAGAACAAGAATTATACATCCTTATCTTATAAACATAATAACATTACGCTCCTCTTGTCCTTTCGATAATTTGTTTTTAGAGTATTTCATTTAATGTGACCTGAGTGATTCAAGAAGAAAAAACAATAAGATTTGGAATTGGAAGAAAACAAAACAACTGTTGCTCTGCTACATTCCGACTGTACAATTTCTTCGCGTTAACAATTATTACGAAATGACTAAATACCGAAGTTACTGTGAATTTATTTTCTGCATATATGCATTTCGACAACTTATGTCTCTTCAGTGCAGATAAAATCTAAACGTTCTGAAAACCATAAACTCAAAAATGTTTACAAATTGATGGAGAACAAATACCAATATGATCTAAATGTAAAGCCAAAATCAGCGAAGGAAAGATTATTCAGCGACAAAAATGTTTCCCAATATGCAAATCCTTGCCTGAACCACTCGAACAATTGTGGTTCAGCAAAAGATTCTGATCGCGCCATAGGTTTATATGGTAAAATCATCCTCTTACAATCCTATTGGGGTTACCAAACCTGATATTTTGCTAGTGGTGCGAATGTAGTGAGCCCTAGTAACTATAAGTTAGCAAAAATTTAACAGCTGAGCTTTTTAAACATGTAGGATTTATGTTAAGTTACGTAACACTATTAATCCTTCGACTAAATCATTTGGTTTAATGTAGTCCAGTATTGTGTTGTCTTTGAAAACTGTATTGTACACAAACCATCAAATCCCAAAATCGAGTAGAATATTTCAAGTCGCTCATGTCAACATTGAATTATCCTTCTTTGCAAACTTCTATGAAATACAATAAACATAAGCGAAGAGCAATTATTATAAATAGATAAATAACTGATTAAAACAAAAATCATTAAAATGTATATCTTATGCCATTCTATCTATATTATAATGTTCTATATTTAGAAAAAGGTTCTAACAAGTGCAAACTATATGTAATGTATTGAACATTCTTACATGTACTAAGTGAATGTAATGTTGTATAATATTTAGTCTTTTTTTTATTGATATATTGAAATTAGTCCCAGTTGTAACAGAACATGCTGAAATAAAACTAAGGTGTCTGCTGTTATCATGTTTTTGTAACTATATCGAGACATATTAACAGACAATAAGTTCGTTGTTGTACAATGAAGTGGTACTAGGCATTGATGCTAGTTATTCTTCTTGCCAAAAGTTTTGAGATAAATTGTCTTTTGTCCTTAAGTTGTTTGCACTATTTTCGTTTTAAATAGTATTTATATTGTACTTTGATAAATTGTCCACTTTTTTATATATCTGAGGAAAGGAAAAGTTGAATATCAACAAATTTACTTAAATCCTGGTTGGACAGGTTTATCTGCGCTGCGGCGTTTGGATTCATGACATGCGTTTCTGACATCTATTGCATTTATGTTTGTTTGTGTGCAAGAGTTGTGTAAGAGTTACTTATTTTGTCTTGTATATATTTTATACTTGTTTTGAATGTTGTCATTCATTATTGTGTTATGTTAAACTTAATTATGATAAAAACAATACCATATTAGTCTTGGATCATGGAATTTGAGACAGAGTAAGAAAAATGTTGTTTTATTTATTTATATTATACTAACTTTAGTAAGTTACAATGCATGTACTTATTTTGTACTTGAATCACAGTTACTGAAATATGTCAATATGCTGTCTAACGTCCTTGTTTTGTCTTTGTTTTTCTCTGTGGCCGTTTTTGCCATTTATTCGGATTTCGATTTTTGTAGTCTTCGTTTCCCTTGTTCCTTCGGTATTCTATTGCCGTTGTTTCATAGTACAAACTTGCATTTGTTATATTTTTACTGCTATTAATTTCTGGAAATGTTCACCCAAATCCAGGCCGAATCACAACATTTTCTCAATATGTAATATAAATTAAATACGCCTACTAGCATTGGATAAGGATACGATGAGAAATCGATGAAATTGAATCAATATTATGGACAATTGAAAAATTTGATACTGTTTGTATGTCAGAAACTTGGTTAAATAGTAAAATCCTTGATGATGAAATAAACATAGATGATTACAATTTATAAATACGTGATCGTGAATTATACGGGACATTGGAGTGACTGCATTTATGTTTCAGATTCAATTAAATCCAGTAGAATGGAATTGTATGAAATTGCTGGTATTGAATTGATATAGGTTAAAATTCAAGTTGAAAATTTCAATTTATTAATTGGCTCCTGCTATAGACCTCCAAATCAGTCGGCTATCATATGAAAGAACTATTGACAAAATTTCAGGATTCTATTGATATTGTCAATTCAAATGCACCTGATGGAATATTAATACTGGGCGATTTTATTGATACATGTATAAATTTGAATGATAATAAACAAAACAGTGATTTTGGAAAACAATTGTTTGAATTGAAAGTCCAGAAATTTTGATCAATTAATGAATGAGCCTACAGGGTATACGAAAAATACATCAACCTTGCTGGACTTATTTTTTATTGATGTTCCCCATATGGTAAGTGATTCTGGTATTACTTCCCCTTTATCTAATTTAGATCACTGTACCATATTTTGTAAATTAAAGATTCCAACTTATGAGCAATATAATTTGGGATTACGAACCTGCTTTTAATGGTTTGAATAATGCCTTACTCTCCGCTCCTTTCGACAATGCTCTCCTTATATATGATGATATAGATGATATTGTTGATTATACATACAAACTGAAACTTCCGGTCTATATAAATATATCCCCAATAAGGTAGTAACTATTAGACAAAAGGATAAACCGTGGATGTCAAATGAGACACTACGGGCATTTAGTTTCCGGGACAGAGCATTAAAAATTGATGAAAACAAATTAAGATTCATTATAGTTAGAAGAGAAGCAAATCGAATGAAACGCAATACTATTAGTAGAAAACACTATTTATAAACTTTTGGATGACAAATTAAGCGCTATAAATTCTGGACACTAAGTAAATCAATTTTGGGTTCGAAAATCACGACATAGTATACCACTCCTTTGTGAAAACGCAAGCACAATTTCAAATGACAGCTGAAATATTCAACACACTATTTTCTTCACATAACACAAATTCACATCCCCTTCTCCAATTTAACTTCGCAAAGAGATGAGAATGAAGTTTAACATTACTATCTAAGATCAATTTAGACAAGTCTTTAGGTTCTGATTGGTCAAATAATATTTTTTGAAAAAAACATATACTGAGTCCTTATGAAAACCATTCACAAAAAATATTCAACTATTGTCTGTTAAATGGAGTATTTCCATCCATGTGGAAAAGTTCTAATATGTGCCCCGTATTTAAAATTGGAGATAAACAAATCAAGACTAATTATCGACCAAAACATTACTACCATCAATACCAAAATGTTTAGAGAAAATTATTTTTAAGAGACTATATGATTGATCTGGTTAAAAATGAACTTCTTATTGATAATAATAGTGGTTTCAAGAAAACCGATTCAACTGTAAATTCGCTTGTCAGTATGATCCATAATATTTATAAATCTATAGATAATGGTAAATATGTATGTGCTGTATTTATTGATGTTTCCAAAGCCTTTGGCAAATTTTGGCATGATGGTCTAATTTTCAAATTAAAACAATTAGGAACTTGTGGAGGCTAACTTCATTTACTGGAAAATTACTGGTTTAATCGATCACAGAAAGATGTTATTGGTGACAATCCTAATAAGCTCTACATAAAAAATGCTGGTGTGCCCCATGGCTCCTTATTAGGACCTTTATTGTATTTAGTTTATATTAATGATATTAAATCAGACTATTGAAAGTGATATGACACTCTTTGCTGATGACACAACATTAGTAAAAGATTTTCAAAAATTAAAATCCTCATAAGCTAAACATAAACAAATGCTGGATTGCCCCATGGCTCCTTATTAGCACCTTTATTGTTTTTAGTTTATATTAATGATATTAATCAGAATATTGAAAGTAATATGAAACTCTTTGCTGATGGCACAACATTTGTAAAAGATTTTTAAAAAAATTAAAATCGTTTAATGTACTGAGAATGATCTTGATAATTGAAGTAAATGGGCCTCTCAATGGAAAGTTACATTTAATTAAAAAAAAACTGAGTATATGATATTTTGTAATATAAATACAGAAATCCAGTGTAACCGGAGAGCATATTTGGAATAATGTGATTTTAAAATAGGTTAAAGAATACAAACATCTTGAATCAATCTTGTCTGAAAATTTATCACATCATTATATTACTACAATATGTAAGGAATCATACAACACTTTAGATATTATGTCCAGGATAAGAATCTTACCAAGGAATTGTTTGGAAAATTATAAAAGAACATGTTGCCAATTCTCGGCGACTGTGATATCTTGTATGATAACTGTCTAAAAATGAAAGTGATCTTCTTGAACAGGTACAAAGAAGAGCTGCAATTCTTATAACTGGTTCTTTTAGAATAACAAAACATAAGGATTTATAAAATGAACTTAGTCTTAAATCTTTATTGACACGACGTAAAAATTCATAAAATACATCTATTTTTAAGATAATTAAACATGAGTGTCCTAACTACTTATATGATTGCGGACCATGTATAATTCACAATACACAAAAATGTGTCGCATGGATAACATATTACCTTTGCATGGGCGCACAGTTGAATTTCTATTTTCTTATTTTCTTCCAACTATCAAAGAATGGAATAAGATTCCAGCTGATTATAAGTTATCAACTTCAGTAAATATTTTTAAAGATAAAATTGATAAATATTATTTTGTGAATCAAACAGTAAAAAGATTTATACAAATGGTCATCGTGTGGGTAAAATAAATCATTCGCGTATTACACTTGAGTGGTGTAAATTTATTTAAGTATTATTTAATTCCCTCAAGTAATGACTTAGTGGTTAATGCGTATAAATTTGTATCATTTGCTAATCATTTACAACATACTTCCCTACTTCTTTGCAAGATCACAAATTTCTTTAGACAATTTTAAAACCATGTTTACATAAATTTGGAAGTTATCCCATACCATTTTTTCCATCATTGTGATTAGAAAAGGTTAATCTATAAAATACATTAATGTCTCAGTGTTTGTCATTACAATCAGAGTTACTGATGTCCAAAATGACAAATTAGCACATTTTATAAAACAATGGCAGTAGAATACCGAAGGAACAAAATGACTGAAATTTCATATAGTTAACAATATTCCAATTTTTAAAAAAAGTCGGTAGCATATGTACTCTAATAGAGATCAAATATCAAATATGGTCGAAATGAAAAGACAAAAATAGCAAAGGAGTTTTGAACTAGGGATAAATTAACACAAATTTCCTACTGTGGTACAAAAATAAAAAAACAAAAACTTTAAACCGTACCACCTTAGAACTAATATGATCAAATTTGGTCACAATGTATGGGTGATTTCAGAAGAAAACAATGTTTCCCGCTGGCCGCCTTTTGGATAGGGTATGAACATGAAAATTGAAACCCTTGAATGGAACTACGGACTATCAAGATCAAACTTTTTAAAATAACCTAGCAGTTTCAGAGGAAAATATTATGAATGAAAATTTTGTAATGGAAAGACGTAATAGTAAAATCTCTCTAAGGCTAAAACCAGATGATTCTAACATTGCATTGGTAATGTATCATTGCTTATTTGCTATTTAGATCACATTTGGTAATTTGTACTCTATCAGTTTTTAAACATCTTTGACTTTATGGTCTTAAAAACGTTTAGATTTTATCATCTGCACTGAAGAGACATGAGTTGTCGAAATGCGCATATGCAGAATCAAAATTCACAGTAACTTCGGTATTTAGTTATTTGATTAGTTGAAATCGATTATCACTGTGTCTTGGTGCATTTCACATATGAATAACAAAATACCGAAGTTACTGTAAATTAAATTTCTGCATATGCGCATTTTGACAACTTATGTTCTTCAGTGCAGATCAAATCAAAACATTTGGAAATCAATATACCGAAAAATGGGTAAATTCTGACAGAGAACAAATAACGAATAGAATCTAAACAGGAAATAAGCCAAAAATGATCAGATACCAAAAACATGAATGATTATTTATTGTACCATAAATGTACATAATCAATCCGAAAAAATGCCGATTGAAACATTAAAGCATTACCATAGAAATACAGGCATTTTAGAATATGGGTGAGTCAACATGCTTTTTTTTCTTCGCCAAGTAAATAATTTCTGAAATTAAGCAATTATTGATTGATTGATTGATTGATGTTTTACGCCAACTTCAGCAATATTTCAGCTATATTGTGGCGAGAACTGTTAAGTAAGTAGAAAAATTATAATAAATATAAAAGATCAATATAAAACCATTGAAGCTTTATAGAAGTAAAACTAGAGTATAAAATATAAAAAACATTAAGCAATTATACTGGACTATTTAAAATATTAACTCTAAATAAGCATGTTTTGCCTGATTAAGATTTAAAAAAAAAAATACGAAACCGTGCGACGCCGAAGCCGATAATTGATACAGTTGGTATATTATTAGCTTTACCCACAGCAACATCGATGAATTTCACGAAAATCGTATAGTTTGTGACCTTATAATTTTAAGTACATGACTGTGCAATCTTTTATACAGATTTTATATCATTGTATTTTATTCATCATTATAATTTAATTGTATACGAATTTAATGCACAAACAAAACAAATAATTAACAAATAACAAATAAAGTTCACAGATTCAGATATAATTTTGGTCTTTTTTAATGTTTCTATTTTGGATTTTAAGTAAATTTGCACAGTGTATTGTTACTTTTTCAACCTAAAATATGTTCAGCCGGAGTTTTTGTACGAATAAACCAATTTACACTATCAACTGTAACTGCAACTGTGGTATAAATAAATCGTAAAAAAATACGACAAGACTCAAATCACACATGTACAGTGAATGTAAAGTAAATATTAAAACAGGACTCAAATACTTAGAATGTAATACTTACACACAGGTACATGACAATTTTCCCAACGTACTTTCGGGTCAGTTGTATAACACCAGGGGATACCATGGCCAGACAAATCTCTACAATAGTTACTTTGCAAATCATCACTGTCCTCCGGGGTATAGGAGGGATTATGTGTTGTATCATCGTTCCAATGCTGACATGTCCTCCCGCTAATGGTAGTGGACCTGAATCCTTTATAGTTGGCACTTTCACCACGGTTAAAACAATACTCTGCAAAGAGAGTGGAAAATAAAACAACCTTTTAATGAACGCACTGATCAAGTATAAGGTTATGCTTTTTTATTTCTTAAATATTCTTTCATGGGTAATTAATTTCTCGGATATTTGGTCATGGGTTTTTATATATGAATCACAATTCAATCTGTGTCTTTCGGCATGTTTGTGCCATTTTTATCAGTCAAAATATTGATCCTGAAGTTTTGCTGGATACTCCTTGCAGTACTGGCAGTGACCCTCTCAGTCCTTAATTGTTTCCCAAGAGTGAAATTATTCTCTATTCATTCCTTTTTCGAAGAAATCATCGTCCACATAATATGGTATCGGAGTAGTCATTTGTCGAAAGGCAGGACATAAAAAGAGTGTCCTAGAATATACTTTTTACACCAGCACCGATTAATAATGGATATCTTTTTTTATCATTTGATTTGGTTATAAATTTTACATCATTTAGTGTCTAGTGTTTTTCTTCATTACACTGTTATACCGATATGAGAACAGTGAAAATTTAGTATTTAATCAAATACAATAATTTTTTCATCATCTAGTACAAATTTCACCCTTATATACGAACAACGTTTGTTTCCATTGATTTATTCACTTTTTTTTACCTTTTTTGGGGCCATTTAGGGCTTACTATATGGTGTGAGGTTCTCACAGTGTTGAAGACCATATGGTGACCCCGAGATGTTTTGGTTTTGGTCTTTTTAGCCTGGATATGGGATGTTGTCTCCTTGACATTTACCCCATTTCTTTTCTTTTTCATAACGAAAATAGTTACCCTTATCTTCATATATAAGTGTGCAATGAGGAATAACTCTGATGAAAATTCATTTTACTTGATTAAACACTTTATCAATGGAAGGGGGGTTGGTTAGCCATTAAACCGGTTTAAGCCACCATTTATTTTGAAATGTCTGTAACAAGTCAGGACCACTGTGGTCGACAATTTTGCTGGTAGTTTCCACCTAATTTATCTCATGCACTTGGCTCTAGACCCCCCTTTTCGGTAATTTTGTTATTACCCCTATTGTATCAAATACGTGCAGGTGTATATTCTTAGACTCTCTTTTCATGTCCTGTCTTTTCGGCAAACGAAAAGACTTGTCATCAGCCGAAATCTAAAAGGACAAAAAGACGAAACAGGTTCAAAAGCACCGTAAAAATTTATTCTTGACATGATACAGGAATTTCAAGTTATGTGTTAAACCGGTTTTAACGTACGCCAAACTTTCAATTCAATTGCGGTAGTGTCCGGTAGTAATTTCACAGCACTTGATATTGAAAGTTAGCAAACAATGAAATTTTCATCCAGTATCAAGTAAAAGAAGGAATCGTGAATCACACTTCGGACCGAAACTTCATTTCACATTTTTGAATTTGTGTCAGATTTCGGAACTCCTCTGATTTTCTCAAATTTTCATAAAGTTCTTCATATAACTTCATAGCTTTTAGACAAAAATAGTCTCATGATAAATTAAGGGAAAACCCAGAGAAATTCATTTCCCGCCAAATTTTTAATGTGTTCTTTCTCTCTTAGAAGCACATGGACCTATATTTTTTCTTTTCACTATGTCATTAAAAGAAAAAATAAGGGAAACAGGGAATGTGTCAAAGAGACAACGACCCAAAGGGAAGTAATGACAAGTCTACAATGCTTAATCAATTTAAATAGGTTTGTTTTAAGGAATCCTTGATATAAACAACATCAGGAGTGAGCCTTCTTGAAGGTGTCTTCATTGTTACGTAAGGCCCATGGGTAAAACATAACACCACAAGTCAATAATACAATAGAGAAATACAGAACAGAAACACTGAACCTTTTTTGACATTTTATAAGAGTTAGTATAAACCGTCGACTAAAAATTTTACTTTTCATATCTTTTTAATGCTAAAATTCATCAAGTTTTTGCTTCGCAAATTATAAAACTCCTTGGAAAGGATATTATGATGTTAAATTTTCAAAACACTGAATTTTTTTGGTCATTTTTATAGACTTAGCTTAAGCCGCTGTTTCAAAATCTTACTTTTCATACCTTTTCTATGCTAAATTTGATGATTTTCGTATTTAGCAACTTATCAAACTTTTTTGCAAGGATATAATGAAGTAAAATTTTCAAAACACTGAACTTTTTTGACATTTTTAAAGAGTTAGTATAAACCGTCGACTAAACATTTTACTTTTCATATCTTTTTAATGCTAAAATTCATCAAGTTTTTGCTTTGCGAATTATAAAACTCCTTCGAAAGGATATTATGATGTTAAATTTTCAAAACACTGAATTTTTTTGGTCATTTTTATAAACTTAGCTTACCTGTGTTTCAAAATCTTACTTTTCATACCTTTTCTATGCTAAATTTGATGATTTTTGTATTTCGCAACATATCAAACTTCTTCGCAAGGATAAAATGAAGTAAAATTTTCAAAACACTTAACTTTTTTGACATTTTAAAAGAGTTAGTATAAACCATCGACTAAAAATTTTACTTTTCATATCTTTTTGATGCTAAAAGTCACCAAGTTTTTGCTTCGCAAATTATAAAACTCCTTCGAAAGGATATTATGATGTTAAATTTTCAAAACACTGAATTTGTTTTGGTCATTTTTATAGACTTAGTGTAAACCTCTGTTTCAAAATCTTACTTTCCATACCTTTTCAATGCTAAATTTGATAATTTTTGTATTTCGCAACATATCAAACTTCTTTGCAAGGATATAATGATGTAAAATTTTCAAAACACTTAACTTTTTTGACATTTTAAAGTGTTAGTATAAACCGTCGACTAAAAATTTTACTTTTCATATCTTTTCAATGCTAAAATTCATCAAGTTTTTGCTTCCCGAAGTATAAAACTCCTTCGAAAGGATATTATGATGTTAATTTTTTTTTTGGTCATTTTTATTGACTTAGTTTAAACCGCTGTTTCAAAATCTTACTTTCCATACCTTTTCTATGCTATATTTGATAATTTTTGTATTTCGCAACATATCAAACTTCTTCGCAAGGATATAATGATGTAAAATTTTCAAAACACTTAACTTTTTTGACATTTTTAAAGAGTTAGTTTAAACCGTCGACTAAAAATTTTACTTTTCATATCTTTTTAATGCTTAAATTCATCAAGTTTTTGCTTCCCGAATTATAAAACTCCTTTGAAAGAATATTTTGATGTTAAATTTTCAAAACACTGAATTTTTTGGGGTCATTTTTATAGACTTAGTTTAAACCGCTTTTTCAAAATCTTACTTTCCATACCTTTTCTATGCAAAATTTGATAATTTTTGTATTTCGCAACATATCAAACTTCTTCGCAAGGATATAATGATGTAAAATTTTCAAAACACTTAACTTTTTTTGTCATTTTTAAAGAGTTAGTATAAACCGTCGACTAAAAATTTTACTTTTCATATCTTTTTAATGATAAAATTCATCAAGTATTTGGTTCAGGAGTTATAAAACTCCTCTCAAAGGATACTATGGTGTAAAATTTTCAAAACACTGAATTGTTTTTATCATTTTTAAAGACTGAGTTTAAACCACTGATCTAACTTTTCTGTCTATTGTATACTAAATTTCATAATTTTTTTTTATTTCGCAACATATCAAACTCTTTCGAAAAGATATCATGAAGTAAAATTTTCAAACACTTTATTGTTTTTGTCATTTTTATAGAGTAAGTTTAAACCGTAAACTTAAAATTATACTTTTCATTCCTCTTAAATGCTAAAATTCATGAAATTTTAACTTCCAAATTATAAAACTCCTTGGAAAGGTTATGATGAAGTAAAAGTTTTAAATTACTGAATTGTTTTGATTTTTTATAAGACCGAGTTTTTGTTTTTTTTAACTGCTTATCAAATTATTTATTTTTCATACAAAATCTCATGATTTTTTTTAAATTTCGAAACACAGTACACATCCAGCTATATGAAAATAAAAATCTTTGCTGTAGAGATAAGTTAAATTGAATATTCTTTTTTTAACTAAGTCTAAAACGGCGATATTTCACAACTTTTAACTGGTGAAGGTGAATTTAGACAGTCGAGATCGAATCCTCTCAGGACTCGCGAGTCTGATATCCATTCGCACCTTAATGTCTCACAGGTACAACTCTATTTGATAATAAATTTATAATATCAAAATATATAAAATAATTAAAAGATACGAAATTTGAATAAAAAAAAAGAGAGAAATATAAGCGATAAACAGAAAAAACGATTTTGATTGGTTTAATTAAATCCTGAATACTGTTTTCCGTTTCTGATTGGACGAACCTTAAATATCAAATAGCGATTTCCGTTTCTCGTTTGTCATTGGCTAAAACTATGAATAGCGTTTCTGCTTTAAACTCGAATTAACGATACCGATCGGAAACTATGGGTTTCTGTCGCAAACCCCTAGTTTCCGTTCAATTTCAATCGAAAACTAGAGTTTCGCCGAAAACTATGTATACCGATCGGAAACCCATGGTTAACGTGCGGTATACCTAGTATTTTGCACGAAAACCCCTAGTTTCCGTTCGAAATACTAGGTATACCGCATTTTTGTTACTATCGCGTTGCATAGAGGGATGTGTGCGTCCTCTGATAAATTCTATGGATGATACGACATCAATAAATGGTGTGTCGTGCTGATATACAATTCAGTTTGATTTTACATATTCATTATACTTTGTACTTTGTAGCTAAAATATCATTAACGTTTTTAGCTTACGCTGAATCGACTTGCTGACGGGCGTTGTTTATGATGCATGGGGTAATAACAAAATTACCGAACAGAGTTTTTAACAGATATCCATTTGACAAAAACGATAATCACGTGGAAACCACATGAAAAAATGTCGACCACAACAGTCCTGAAATGGAACAGGCTTTCAAATGAAATTGTGTGTCGAACCGGTTTTATGTCATGCCAAACCTCCCCCCTCCATTGCGGTAGAGTCCGGTTGCAACTCAACAGCTATTGCTTTTGAAAGGTCATAGACAGAAAAAAGAAAATATCCCAACATTGAATAAAAAAAAGAATCCTGAATCACGGACCAAAACTAAGATTTTTCAACAATGAACTGATATTAATTAAAAATTAAATGATCGTTTGAGACGGAATTGTTTGAAGCCTTGATTCATAAAGCAGTCACGAAGATAATTATGTCCAGCGAGAAAGTCTGTATAATTTGTGCTAGCTCTCGCGTAACGATTCAACTGTGAATCATACCCTCTGCAAGAGAAAAGTTGGAATATTACCGTTCATGTTAGAGAAATTGATAATTTTGAAATTAAAATCTTTCCTTTTTTCGTACATTTTAGTATTGAGATGGCCATTTTTGTCAAATTCGAATTGTAAGTCCAAAAGATGTTGTATTAGTGGTTTTGTTGTTTCTTTAATCTCTAGTTCTGGAGGATATTCTGTATTGATGGGACCCATGTGGCAAAAGATGCATTAATAATGGAGGCGACGTCATCAATATATCGTGAGATTGAATAATCTATTTTATGATCTATTCGAGTCCCTGAAGAAATTCAGTCTTATAGGAATATACAAATAGGATCACAATTCGTGCTAAGTGGTATATATAGCACCTCCGAATGTGACAAATATATTATCAATACGAAAATCAAGCATACTGCACAACTGTATTTCTTTTAAATCAGATTTAGAGAAAATAGTGGATTTATAGCCTAATACAACATTTTTTTTAAAGTGGAAAAGGTTTTCCCTTCAAACATACCGTTTGAAGGGAAAACCTTTTCCAGTTAAAAATAGAAATAAAATAGAATTTTGATTTACACTTGTCCGGGATTAATTTTCAATAAATGAAGCAAGAATCCTTTCGTGGCTACTTTTGATAACTAAGTAAAGTCTCATAGTATAAGGAAAATATCAGTTGTAATATTTAGAAATCATTCCGTTACATCGGGGAATGCAATGTTAAAACAGTTTATTACATACTTAACGAAGGTATGTTCTGTTTTGCATGTGTAAAATAGCCGGAAGTAAACAGTCCATATCATATACCCAGTCTGATATGGCCATATCAGACCGCCTCGTTCTGAAATATCCATATCAGACCGGTGATATGGCTATTTCGGCCACTTCTAATTGGAAGTATATAATAAACAGATTAAGACATGGCCTTTTCCATATCAGTACGGTTATCATCCCTCGACCGATATCAGCCATATGATATGGGGGTCTCGGGATGATAACCGTGCTGATATGGAAAAGGACATGTATAAATCTCTATTTAACGTATTGATGCTAGTTTTTTTACGAATATATACGATTCAAAACTGTACTTTGTAGCTAAAATACAAATATTTCAGAAGAAGATCTTACGAAAATAATAATTGGAAAAAAAGTTGCGGAGTAAAACATGAAGATAGATTAACCGGGTATTCAATAAAATACAAATTTGGTAATAATATAACCTCTTAACCTCTCTTTCAATTCCTTCCGAGGAAGGGGAAATAATCCATTCTGAACTACAATGAAAGTTGTTAACATCCACGACTAACGGCCATGGACATTGTTGCCTCTTCTATTAAATCTTTCACGTTTTGATCAAATCATAAAACAAATAAAAGTAAAGTGAAGCAACTTTCAATGAAAAGATGTATCTGCGACTCCATTTGCGCACCAGTAACCCACAGAAAGAACAGGCCCAGATAATATTTCTATGTCTGAATCACTTTAAACTTGTTAAACTCAAGAAAAAAGTTACAATTAAACAATAAAAGCGTTGTTCCTTTGCTTTTTTTACCGTGTATGTGCAGAGACTTTGTTTCATGTTCATTTACTCCATATCCTTTCATTCATTACATGCATATGCTATTTCTACGAATGTACTAATATTTTGTTTTATTTTAGAAAATAAGAAGAAATAAAATGAGCCTTCATAAGATAAGACAAGATGTCATAATTATTATGTGTAATAAACATAGTTACCGTATTTTCCACTGCCTGTTGTCCGTTCTTTCAATAATTTGTTGTTGTCGCCTTCATCATTATTTTTGCCGCCTTGATGATCATGCAAATGTTTTCTAATACTGTCACCTTAATAAATACAAAAAGCATGAACAACTCAATCGTTCTCAAATAACAAAAAGATCTATGTCATGAACTGAATATATATTTCAAGAAGAAAAGAAATTAAAGCACTTGGTCTTTTTATTTTGTCTTTATAAACTACATGAATTTTACCTGTTTTGTTTGGATTTATGAAATTATCACACACACACACACACACACACNTATATATATATATGGTGTTACAACTTATAGGGATGTTTTAGCACTTCACCTGACAATATTCCTTTAACAATTTTATCTCTATGGTTTAATTTTCCCTTAACTATCATCATGTTGAGTTCATATAACCATTATTTTTTTCTCCTACAAAATAAACTTTAAAAAGTATAAAAGGAAAAAAAACTTATGTGTTTACAGAATTGATTACTATGTTCCTCTCGGTATTTAATTATCACATGTATTTTAATTCACAGCAGCTCATTTATAATCTATCGCGTAAGAACAAAAAAAACTTACCCTTTGAAGCTGCATTTTCGAAATCGTGCAAGAATGGTTTTACAACGTCAGTAGAATACCGAAGGAACAAAGGAGTGAAATTTACAAAAATCGAAGTCCAAAGACACGGCCAAAACGAGAACAGTTAGACAAAAAAACAATGACGTTAGACAGATACAAACCACAGAAACAGAAATAACAACATTTAAAACAAAAACACTTACAGTGTGAACTCCAGTGAAACTGAGAGTGACATCAGGTGCCCCGGAAGGATAAGCATGTCCTGCTCAGTTAACAGCACCCGTCACACTGTGAGTAATTCAATTCGGGAAAATGTCAAAGTCGGTAGTCTAATCCGGGAAGACGTGAATCTAGCTGAAAATGTCCACTTTCATTTGGGATACTGACACGTGACATCTTTCAATGATGTTATGGTGACGTCCATAGAATTTCTTGAGGGATGAAATTAACATAGGTTGAACAAATCCCTGACTAAGCAGCTTTTGGGACAGTGTTTTGCTCTGTTCAATAAATCACTATACAAACTACACGCTCGACAATAACAAATCAACTGTGAAATGTGCACTCTATAGGCTGGAGAGGTAAGTATATTGCTGCTAAGAAAGGGAAAATTCACAATTGGGAAATTAATATCATCACGCTTGTCATATAGCTTAGATTTCAGACGTCCACCTTCGTCAATATACAATAAAAGATCTAATTCCTTTAATGCGCGTGCCCTTTTCGACGTAAGGAAACACACAATTTAGACAAATTAAATAATGTGTTTGAAGAGCGAACGGCGAAAGTCACCAAAATGAACTCCCATGTGATGTCTTTGCATTATCAGAACCTCTTCCAATAAAGATCGACAGGAACACCTTTCATAATCTCGGCATTTCATATTGCTGCAATCAAAACATGGTAAACGAAAAAAAAGGCTTTCCTCATTTTTTTCTTTGATATGGTTTCCGTTTCATCGGCGGCAAATTTGAAACTTAATCTTGTATTACACACAAACAACATGTAAAGTTTCAATTAGGAGCTTGTAACGAAATATTTAAAATGTCATTGAGTTCTATAGAAGAACCCACACATTTTTAGCCCAAATTTACAATTAATAGACCAACAATGGACATTTTTTTTTATCTTACTTTTAAAAATACGAAACTAACATTCTTCCATAGATGGACATTTCCGAGATACGATGACCACGTTAAGACACAAGCTAATGTGCACTCGTGTTCAATCGGTAATGACCAATCAGAAATGTTTATAAATCAACAACAATTCACAAATGGCGTAACATCACAATGCCAAGTATGTTAAAAAAGTGCGTGGACGTTCTTTCTGCATTAAAAGTTTCGGGACATTGGAAATCATATTTTACGGAATGATTGATGAAAATCACTTTCTATATATATATATTTCGCTGCGCTTCACTCGAGAAAAGATGGAAATTTTAAAAATCTTAGATCTGCTCACATGTAAGAAGCTATTTTTCTACAAATATGAAAAAGAAAGGAAATGGGGTAAATGTCAACGAGACATCAATCTTTCAACAAAGTTTGAAAGATCAGGGTTAATGGTCTTAAGTCGGCTTCGGACACGTTCACTGCGACTATAAGAAAGAATAAGAAGACAAGGAGCAAAAAAAAATTGTTCGGGAGACTTACCAAGAGAATTAAACATACCTGGCTCTTCATTGTCTCTCAGTCGTTCTTTCAATAATTTGCTGATTTCACGATTTAAAAAAGAATTTTCATTCTTGTCTTCTATGTTGACTTTGGGCTCATTCAAGCGTTCACCTAAACAAAAAGGCAATGCCACAACAAAATACAAAACAAGGATCCTGTCCATTTCAGCTTCACCTGTCTGGATGTGAATATTTTGTTTTGCAAAAAATATATATGTGATAACTTAAAGAGGCCCAGGTACGAAGGATAACATTAAAATCAAAATGGGTAAACTATACTTCCCAAACAATTAATCTACGGATATGTCATTTTTTCAACAATGATTATTATTTATGCTCAATTGTATACTTAGCTGAAAAATAATTTCATATTAAGGAATCTTGTCTTCGATTTCACCTTTAGAGGATCCTCATACTAGTTGCAACCATGATCAACCGTTAAATGTGTATTTTTTGTATTTTATTGTGGGTAAAGTAATACACCGTGAAAACCAGATCCCAATAATTTGTTTACTGCGTCAGGTTAGTGACCAGTAAAGCGTAAGGATCTGACTTTTGACAATTTAATTTCTCTAGTTTTTCATCAATTATTTAACCTTTAATGTTTTTAACCTTGATAAACTCAAACTGTCCAAACAATCCAATTTATAATGATTTTCAGTATTCTCTTCAATACCTTTTATGCACAGGGGATATATGGGATATAGGATATTTTGTTGTTTATAGACAAGAGGGAAAAAGACCATCACATAAATTGGAAAAATTTGATCATTTCTTTTTTGATACAATAGGTATTCTAAAATGGCATGCTTAAAAAGCTTTAAGACCACATGAGTTCTGAAAAAGTGTTAAAGGTATGAGTAACACGTGACAGAAGTCTTATAGGGATGTTCAAAATTGCTCCAAAGACTATTTTACCAGTATGCCGGTGTTATATTGTCATTTTCCCCCATGCTAGATTTTCCCCGGGGGAAAAATGAGATCGATCTCATTTTTCCCCCGGGGAAAATTGAGATCATTATCAGTTTTCCCCCGCGCAAAACTGGCAATATGTATACATATTGCCATCTTTCCCCCATGCTAGTT
>MJUU01026005.1:0-12975 GCA_002080025.1 Modiolus philippinarum
TATATATATATATAATTTGTTTTTTTTTAATTATTCGTAAAGCGTAAGAGATAGGTAATGAAGTGTAATGGACAAAAAATTCTTTGGGTGTTGATGGATATTTAGGACATAAAGTGTTAATCCTCGAATGAACCATTTTTTAAGTTTTCTTTAATTTAATGTTAGCTTTTAATATGTAAATAGAATTAGAAATGTCTGATTTATAAGTTATTTTTATCAATTCTGTAATTCTGTAACAGTAGCAGTATCATATTTGTCATGATGATTCGTTACGAATAAGTATATGTGCATGTGTTTTAAATGGCTGTCAATTCTAATTGTTAACAAATTTATATTTACATACTTTGTGAAATGTTTATCATAGGATGACATTTTAATAAAATGTTTCAGCAATCTTATCTAAATATGTAACATAATCAGTATCAACGCAAAATTAGTCATTTTAGTACGAAATAAAGGGCTATGCTACGCCCAGCGCAGCATGAAACGAAAGCAGCATGTCGTCCACTGCAATTTGAACACGTGTAATTTAAATGAGTGTGGACATACTATGCTGGACACAAACTATGGAAAATAAAGATTAAATTAGCCCTTTTGATTCCTTATAGATCAGAAATAATAAGAGGTATGTCGAACTAAGCATCTTAAACCTTACTATAAAAGGAATCCGGAGATACAAATCCCATTATAGTCCAATAATTTTTTTTCACATATTTTCAAACAACTATTTTGAACCCTTTGACCCTTAACAGTGCGGAAAGGGTAAGAGCTATGGTAAATCTTTTGTCATACAACCAAAAGCTTACAACAAGAGGAATCCAAAGAAAAAATCTCATTGAAATGTGATCTAAATAAAAATTTCACATATCTAGAAAAATTACGATTTTTGACCACTTTGACCCCTTATAAGAGCTACAACAAAGCCATTGCTTAACTACTAAAAGCTGATATCAAGAGGAATCCAAAGAAAAAATCCAATCGAAATCTGATCAAAAATGAAATTTCACATTATTTAAAAAATGCAATCATGGCCCCTGTGACCCCCTACACCAAATACGTTGAATATTTCCGTGAGAATATATCAAGAGATTGAAAAAAAAAACAAAATACTCCCATCAAATTCTGGTGAAAAATGAAAATTTTCGGTAATCTGCAAATTTTCAATTTGGCCCCATTCGGACCTCATCTGATTTGGGAAAAGAAACAAGTTACCAAAAACCTAGAATAGTTGAGCGCTGTCTTAATTTTTCATAAGGAATCCAATGGAAACCACATCACAATTGGACAAAAAATACAAACATTTTTTTTTAGATTTGCCCAAATTTATCACATACTACGTTAAATCCGTGGAATCTTACTGTTTGGAATTTTTTCTCAAGAGAACACTGAAAGAACCCCATCAAAATCTGATTAATAATAAAGATTCTAGGGTCGATTTTGTACTTAAAAAAACAATTTTTCTCCTTTTTTGGCCCTTTATTGAAAAACGGGCGGGGCCAAAAATCTATAATCGAAATCTTAGTTTACGCATGTGCCAAGAAACATCATACTTAAATTTGATAATAATCTGTCTACTAGAACCAAAGTTCAAAAACGCCGACACCAACGCCATACCATTATATGACTGCAAAAAAAGAGAATTTAAATATTACTTTCTTTTGATACTTGGTACCATTTATCAGCCTTGTCAGGTTTTGATCAGACTGACCCTGTGAATCCGATCTGTTTTTAGAAAGAGAATTGTCTTAGAAATTGTAAGCAGCTCTACAGCTGTTACAGATAGCTAATTAAATGTGACAAAGAAAACGTGTATCTCTTTTCATTTCTTACTTTGGGTCCAAAATGATAAGACCAATTGTTATGGGTTGATAGACCAAAAACTCATTTTTTTTGTGAATGATGTAGGTGTTATATTAATAGCTTTCTTTGCAGATAAAGAGGGCTTTCCATTCAAAAAAGTATTAAGTAGGACTTGACCTTTGATTGAGGTTAATGTCAAAGTCAAAGAAAACGATTGTACGTTTAAATTATCAAAAATAGATACATATGAAGCTTAGAATGTTCGTTTAATGATTAAAATGATAGTTTTATATATAAAAAAAAGAATAAGCCAGTTTGTTAGGACAATCAATAATGAGAACATAATGACGCAACTTTGGAAAATACCTATCAATTGTTCTTGGAACAATTGACATTCTAGTATTTAATAATTATTTGCAGTGAACTACTATTATAGAGTACAAGAATACAACTGTGGAAAAAACATGGATCATGTACGTTTATTGATTTATTATTTATTATACTTGTCTGCTGAGAAAAAAAATACCATAATTGCTTAATTAGACACAACACGGAGTTATATAAATTGCCAAGCTTGAATACAATATAAATTACATGGTGCGAAAATCAAATGTAAATGGATTTAATAACCTTATTTTGATATCAATATTAATCTGCAATTAAGGACATAATGATGTCATTACCTCATTCGTTTAAAAGTCAGGAGCATCTCCTTCATACAAAGCTCTGACCTTTGCTGATTTTAGTTTTCAATTTAGATCGTATTGCTTATTTGTTCTTTGAGTTTATGGTCTCCAAATGTTTTGATTTGATTTGTCGTAATGCCGATCTACAGAAACCAAACTTACAGTAACTACAGTATTTTAGTATTGATACGACAACATGTGAGCAAGCAATGTTGATAACTATTTTCTGTTTTATTCATTAGGTTTTTGGGCTTTTTCAGACAACTTTGCTTTTACACTCAACACAACATCAACTACATAAAGACATGACAGGAATAAAAGCCCTGTCCTTGATAAACTGGAGTTTTCTATGTATCTTGTGCGTTTTTTGTGACATGTACATTCACTCCATATCATTTCATTTTTCCTATGACATATCAAAAATCAAAGGGCAATACAAATGTATTGGACAAAATCAAATTCATAAAAAAACGGGTGTTTTTGAAGATGAGAACTTTCCGCCATATTCAGAAAAATTTAGCAAGGGATTAAAAACGCTACGACAATTCTACTTTCAAAAATTTCATAGCAGTATATTTCTTGCATACGTTTTCAAAAATTTCCAATCCGTATATTTCCTCCCCATTATTTCATAATATTCAATATAATTCCTTTTTGAACTTGAGCAATACTTGTAAAAATTCGTTATAACACAGCATTGATTGAGGTTGTTGTATTTTAAGGCGTGCCATTATATTAGATTCCACTCCTTTCATATTCTTTTTTAGTTTCCTGAAGTCGGGTCTCAGCAGAAATCGATGGAGAGACTAGGGAAATTTCTTTATTCATATGTAAAAATGCAGTTTCTTTATACTGGTAAATATTTTGTCCGATGAATATTAACCAAAAATTTTTATAGAAAGTTGTTACAATATAATGACGTGAATTTGTCCAAAAAAAAACATATATTGATTTGTATAGTTTACCAAACTTAACATAACACTGTAAGAAGATTAGCAAATGTGTTGCAATGGCAAGAAGCTTATGTATAAAGAAGTCAAGAAGACACATTTTCGTAAAGCCGTAATGCCGTCAATTGTACACGTTTTCTTTCAGTTTTTTGCAACTGAGTATTTTTTTGTTATATTTTTCCATTAGGTCGATGCCTCTGTGTGGAGGTTTGTTATTCTACAGAGGTATTTCAGCCCAGCCATCTAGTGCCTTTTTCCTGGCCCGATAACCTTTTATTTTATATTTACAATAACTAAGGCTTAGGACATTCGTCATACAAGTGAGGATTATCCTTCTCGTACATAAAGTTCTGTAATTTTTTGGTATGTGGTACTTCTTTTCGACCTGTTTTGGTTTTACACTGTTTAATTCCCCATATATGCTTTAATTAATGACTTCCCAGTGTTTTGCATGAAGAGACATATCTTTGCAAAATTGCCATTGCCAAGAGATTTTCCCGTGAAATGTCTACAATGAATGAATGGATGAGCAAATTGAAGAAATAAAAGGGATATGAAGTAAATGTACACGTGGAAAAATCCCTAAAAGAGCAATAATCATACCGTTATTCGATAGTTTATCTCGCGTATTTTATAATTTAAGACTGGAGTTTGTCATGCAGCGAGAAGTCTGTAAAACATTTCCCGTGTGAGAAATGATTTCATTATGGTGCACTTGTTCTCGAAAGAATATTTCATATGGATCGACTATTCTCCTTTCAAATTTTGGCATTTTATTGAATTTTCGAAATGTTATTTATATCATTCTGTTTATAGTGCCCACAATACATTATTTTACTAAGCCCAGTTTTTTTTTGTATTTTTCTTGCAATTGAATCGGTGAGTACCTTCTGGTTGTTTATGTGTTATGATTGTCTTCTACAAGTCTTTTTGTCGGGCAAAAAAATCACTTTGCAAATCCAGTTAATTGTATATTTTAATAAAGAATTTGTGAAAAACAACATAGAAGTAGCGTTATTCGACATTTAGAAATGAATTCTCCTCAAACCGGTGGTAGGGGGGCATCTTGAACTTACTATGGAGTGTAAGAAAGTTCATTGTGGAAGGCATCATGTTGATACATCGGCAAACGAATACCGAAGCAAGAACGAGGAAAGGGGAAATTCTAAATAATCATAAATTCAAAATCACGACAATTCACAGCAACACGAATTGAGACAGTATGACAAAGACAAAACAAATAAACAAAAATGAACAAAAACGCCACAAAACTAAAGCACTATCAGTGTGAACCCCTATAAAAACTGAGGTATCATCAGGTGTTCCGGAAGGGTAAGCATGATCTGCTCTACGCGTGGCAACCGTCACACTGCCAGTGAAAAGTCCGATTTTGTCACAGTCGGTGTTGGTCAGTCCGGTAAAGATATAAAGAACAACAATAAAAGCGTTGTTGCATTGATTTGTTTTACCATGTATTTGTAGAGACTTTTTCTCGTTTGCATTTATTTCATATCCTTTCAGAAGAGACATTATATTTAATGGCTATGTACAGACACTAAATTTACAGTAACTTCAGTATTTTGTTATTCATTGTAAAAGATTGAGTACATGGAACATTGTAAAAGATTGAGTACATGGAACATTGTAAATGATTGAGTACATGGAATATTGTAAAAGATTGAGTACATGGAACATTGCTTTTTGGTTATATTCTTCATATGTCTTCAGTTCTGTTCTTGAATCACAACAGCCCGTTTGAAATGAATAACTTAATGGATAAAATACAAGTTACAAAGACAGTTATTGTAAGAAATTTAATATGTTACCTTCATGAGAGTTGGAAAACAAGAACATTTATTTTGAATGGACAGTAGATTATTCAAACTATTTAGTTTTTTCCTCTGCTTTACATATGTCCATATACTGCTGTTTACTTATATTTGTGACACTTGCTGTAGCTTGCATTTAGCATTTGCTATAAAGATATGTCACTTAAAGTTGAGAATATTCAATGTATTTCAATAATGTTTTATATTTAAGTACACTTCAGTGCAAAATTCAAAAATCTGGTGGCACATGAGTGGAATAAATTTTCTTTTCTTGTTAATTTTCCAGTATAGTTTTAAACATTCGTAAGAAATGTACCCATTTTTTTTTATATTCCAGAAATAAATTACATAGGATGTACTATGGATAAAGAAGCGGGTAATTGACAGAAAATTTCTCTCTATTTATCTACACCGAAGTTAATGTGAATTTATTTTCTGCATATCCGCATTTCGACAACTAATGTCTCTTTAGTGCAGATAAAATCTAAACGTTTGGAAGACCAGAAATTCAAAGATGTTCAAAAACTGATAGAGAACAAATAACCAATATGATCTAAATGTAAAGCCAAAATCAGCTAAGGACAGAGCTATGCATGAGGGAGATACTCCTTAGTTTACACAAATTTTGATATTGAAAGGTTCCAAATAGGCTTTCATGTCAGCACCGAAGTACTGACTACTGGGCTGGTGAATACCCTCGGGGATTAGCAGTCCACCAGCAGTGGCATCGACCCAGTGGTAACAAATAACTAAATACCGAAGTTAATATAAATTATGACATCTTAGCCAAGAGTTGTTTGAAATTTTCAGCTATTTTATTGTGCAATCAAACTAAGTATTGTGTGTGTTGGAGAACTAAAATCATGTTTTGCGCAATCCCTTTCCACTTTTTAAATATTTTTATACAGAATGTACAACAGGGTAGACAACTCAATTATATTTATATAGACACTATGAGGAATTTACATGCTATCAAAACCGTAACAACAAACACTTTTGATTGATTGATTGATATAGGGTTTAACGTCACTTTCAGCAGTATTCAGCTATTTCATGACGGTCAGTTTTAGTGGTGGAGGAAGACGGAGTTTCCGGAGAGAACCACCGATCTAGTGCAGGTAACTGACACACCTTATCACATACGATTGTAAGTCGAGTGCACCCTTTTTTGCAATGTACAAAGCGGAACTCGAACTCACATCGCAGTGGTGATAGACTACAGTGGTTGTATAGGTAGTAGAACTACCTTAACCACACGGCCACCCAAACACTTTTGAAAAATTCTTATTGCTAATGAATTTACTTATGAAAAGACGTTAAGTAGACCAAATTTTATTTCACAGGTGCCATCCCTGTTGTAAAATATTTTGATTTTTTATATGGAACTGTACTTAAACTTTAAAGTATAGTCTCATAGTTTATATGACCAAGAGATGAAGGATGCAGCTTTTGAAAAAGGGACTATCAATAGACTCTAGTTATAGTTTGTAAACTGTAATAAAATTAAAACAATCAATAATAAAATTGCTGTAAAAGTAAACGAAGCTACAAGAAAATTTCTATTATTCACTGGTCATCTCTTGAATTTGGCATATGCACAGTTGTATTCAAATTAAGTGAAATGCAAACGCCACACTCATACCGGTCTAACAATTTATTTGATTACATTTGCACTGAAGAGACATCTGTATTTAACTAAATTTACAGTAACTTTGGTAATTTGCTTTTTTGACCATTAGTGTTAATGAATAAAAAAACATTGAAAAATTGCACAAGTTTGACGAAGAATATAAGAAAATAAAAAATACGTAGTACTGAGGTGTATTTATCAAATTCGTTAACAATTCAGGTATTATTAGATACTGAGGAAAAGAAATTAATGAAGGAAAGATACTAGGAAACACTTACAATGGTCGAACATTACAATCACATGTCACAATCCACCAGGGAACTGCACAAGACAAACAATAAAATGACAAAAGACAAACATAGATAACGATAGGAACTTGGGATATTTATACGAAACTAAAGATGATACACTTAACATAAATACAGCAACGATTTCAGCGTTTTACAATTGTTAATATATATGTTGTTTCAATAATTAGCGCAGTTTTTTTTTTCAATTATATGTAAAAAAAGTTCGAAGCAAAGTTTACATTTTGTGTAGCTGTCCAAATCTAGTCTCACCCAAAAAGTCTGGAAAGCATAACAGCTGTAGTAGCATTAACTGTACTTATAGCAAAATGCGTTTTCTTTCAATGAGTACTTATTTTTGGACTAATTTCGGATATGGCTTTCCATATTATTTGACTTTAATCACGGGCATCATTCCGTTTATCGAGAAAAATGCACGTGAAGGACCAGGTAAAGGCAGTCAAGTATTGCATGAGATGCGTGATGGATCAAGCAACGGTTTGTAAAGGACTTTCTGTTGAGGAATAAATTGAAGGTCAATGATTATTTCATTATATTCTATTAATAAAAGATAAATTTCTAAAATTTAAATATGTCTGTCAAAAAGGTTCAACAATACCTATCAATCCATGCTAAATTCATGGTTGGAGAATGCACAGTTTTCTCAAAAACGTGAGCAATATTTCAGCTATATTAGAACGAATGCAATTAATCAAATTAAATTAAAAAATGTTAATACAAGAAGAAAGAACAAAGGTGGAAGGGATAACCGGGGCACCGAGTTTTGATGCCACCGGAAAAGGGGTGAAATGGGTAGGGGCAGGAAATTTTGCCAGAGTGACTCGACTCTCTTTAGAAAAAATATAGAAGAGGTTTTTATACTGCATAGAGCGTGGCGTGTCTTTGTTTAGTTTGGCTAAAATGGTTCGTGGTCATGCTTCCAAAACTATGAACTGATCTATCCGCATAGACAGGGCATTTCCCTATCCACCAACTGCGGACGCGCCCGGCAGCTCTATATTCCGCTTCAGGTGTCGGGAATTTGTAAAATAATATATGACAATTAAAGTATAATTAAACTTCATCAAATGCAAATTAAGCATCCACATATAACTCATGAAATATGTAATGAGGTAAAATTTCAAGTGCATTGAAAGCCTAATACTTTGAATAGTAAAACACACACTGTCTGATTCAACAACTAAATTTTAAGCAAATTATGCTAATAAGGATCAGTTGATGTTTTTAGAGAGCATTGTAAACTACAATAAAGTGGCATTTCATAGCTGATTTTTCGAAACTGAAGAAATATTGAAATAATGATTAATCTCGATCAAAAAGTTTTAAAACGTAAAAATATTACACACCTTATACAAGGTATTTTTTTTAGAATTTGTAAATCTCTCATTTTATTACTTAAACTGCTGTAAAAATATGATTTAAAACAAGAATGTATCTCCTAAGACACAGATGTCCAATCCATCATCCTGCAAATGGAATTGAACAGAATTTTTGCTGCATTTTTTGTCATTGTTATGGTGAATGAGTGTACAAATTTTAATGAAGATCCGACCAACCGTCATAGAGAAATCAGTTTAAACCTTTGACGGGCGGACGTAAGAACGAAAGAACGAATCAGATGGACTCCCTTTAAAGATGTAAATTATTAGGAAATGTTTCAAATTGTTTTATTTTATAGATCAGTGTTTTATTTTTTTTAGAATGATAATTTAAAACATGTAGAAGGAAAGTAATTTAAAAAAACTTCAATGCTTGTTTTGACTACATTTGTTTAAATAAATGTTCTTCATACCGTCGCGAAACCGTTTCAAATGATAGGTAGGGTTTTTGGTACCGGCATTTCAAAAGAAAAGGTGGGTTAAACCAGTTTTAAGCTAGCTATTGCGGTAGTGTCCGGTAGCAACTTAACAGCAAAATTGCCATTGAAAGGTCGTAGACAGTTAAAAGAGATGATCATACGAGTATTAAGTAAAGAATGAATCTTGAATCAGAGTTTGGACCGAAACTTCAAATTTTTCCACAAGGGATTAATATCTATTAATTTTTTAATGATCGTATGAGGCGAATTTTTTGTACGCCTAGATTAATATGGTGGTCATGGAGATAACTGTGTCTAATGAGAAACTCTCTGTAATTTGTGCTAGCTCTCGTGTGATTGTAGTGATTTTATGCTGCACATTTGATTCCATATTGTAAATATAACATGTATTATAATCGCACTTTATTAGATATTTGCCTTCTTGTCTTGCATCATTTACAGCGGAATTAATACACGAGATGTTTTTATATGCGAACAACATTTTGGGCAACCCATACTATTATATCTTTTTTTTCCAAATCATCGGAGAACTTCAGGGTTATTTACTTTCATCAGCAGTTCTAATATTAAATTGTCATTGGTTCGGTCAAGTCGATCCTTCACGAACCAAAATTTACGTTGCTTGATCCTTCACGTGCAAGAAAAGAGCTTTTTGGTCGAAACGATCCAAGCAAAACTATATAATAGAGATATGACATCATCCTAAAGTTCTTCTGACAATATGTGTTCATATCTGTGGGGATATCATAACAAATAATGAGAAACAGATACCATCGTATCAAAATATGACCAAATGTGGGTATATATCAATGAAAATTGCATAGGGTAAGGTGCTGTCTTTTTCGTTTTTCAGAATACAACAAGGTCTATTCGTAATTTTTTTGCACCAAAATAGCCATTGATGACTACTATTTTGACAGACAGTTTTAGTTTATTAGATTTCATTGATTGTCTATTAAAAGTTTAAAAATGACTAAAAATCACTGATTTAGTCCTTCACGAACCGTTGCCTGATCCATCACGCATCCGACGTAATACATGACCGCCATTACCTAGTCCTTCACGTGCATTTTTCTCGATAAACGGAATGATGCCCGTGTTAATGCTGCTGATGAGAGGTTACTCCTTGAAACATGTGTACAGCATAACGAAATTCACTGTTTTTATGCAACTTCGATATTTTTTTTTGACTTTCGAAATATTCTTCAGAACAAAACATGAATCACCAAATCACCTAAAGGGGAAAAATAACAAAATACCCAAATTACTGTAAAATTTAGTTTCTACATATAGTTATTTCGACACCTTATGTCTGGGCACACAGAAGCTATAGTTAGTCGTCATATAAGCGGGAGGTTGATGCATCAATAAACCTGGTTTAACCCACCATTTTATTTATAAAATGCCCGTTCCAAGTCGGGAATATGACGGCTTGCCAAAAATGTTCTGTGTCGGATTGTGTTCCCCTGATTCAGTCGAATGTTATACGGATTTTCCTTACTGGTCTCTTCCGTTGATCGATTCGGACTTTTGTTGTCACTTTTATTCAGTGTGGATCAAGTCAAATCATATAACAAAAATTTGTAAACCTGATAGAGAACAAATAACCAGAAAGATCTAAGTGAAAAGCAAAAGCAGGGAGAAGCTCCTCAGTTTGAAGCAAAATTTTTAACATTCAGATATAACAAGTTTTCAAATAAATGTAAAAAAGTGGCTGAAAATTATAAAGACATACCACAATCTGCCAGGGAACTACACAGGAAAGACACAAATAAGACAAACGTAAACAATGATAGGAACTCGGGACAGCCGGACTTGGTACCGACACTAGCAAACGCCAGCGGAAGGGTTAAACCGGTTTAGAGATACTCACACCTTCCCTTTATCTGTCCCGTTTCTGCTATTAACTCGGCTAGGGACAGGGATTGCATGAAGATATCCATTTGTTTTATATAATTTCTAAACTTTAGATTTTTTCGAGGACAAACAGTCTAGCAGTAAAGGAACCTATTCAGTCATAAATTTTTCTTCTGCAAATATAGGCCATATGCGATCAAAAATTAAAAAACTTGGAATACAAAATATGAAAAATCACATGTCATTTGTTTTTAAAAAAATGCAAACAAAACGTGGATCTACCTGTTCTATCTGCAAATAACATGTTAAGGATTTCATGATTGCAATGTCTACGTATCCTTTAAGGACATAAACTGATGACTGAAGTCGAGATGGCCTTGTAGTTCGAGTCAAAATTGTTATGATTTGTTTAACAAAACATTCATTTTTATTGTTTTGTATCTACCATTTGAAGTAGAAGCCTGTCGCTATCATTTAAAAGGACGCCAAAGGATTTTCGAGACCAACGTTTGATCCAGTTGATGAAGTTAAACTATTTAAAGGGCTTCATAAAGGATTCGATGACTATCTGTATTTTCCTTTAACGGGCATTTACAAATCAATCCAGACTTGTCTAAAATAAGTTTAAAAAAGATTACACAGGATTCATCAAGATCAGGTTTGCTTCAATCTCTTGAATGTGTTTCCTCATGAGGTCCAATGTTAAAATGTTTCTTTTTTCCAAATGGCCGTCATCATTGGTAATTAACCTATTAGTTACTATTTAATTTCAATAAGTCCAAAAGTTTTATTTTGTTGCTTAAAGTTCTTATTACACTTTTTGCCCTCTATGCGTCATCTTTGATACTTGGTCTTCTCTAACACTTTATAATGGTAATCATTCAAAAACTATAGTAAATAAATAAGTCTGATTTCGATCAATATATTGGTTGCATAGATGGACTTCGGATGTTTAGTTGAAAATGTGGAGAACGGACATGTAATGATTTCAAAAGCTCATACTTGATTTAGTTGGTGAAACCATAAATTGGTTTGAAATCGTCATTACAAGGAGCACAGCACGAATGCATATATAAGTCACCGTACAGTCTTCGAGGTAAAAAATTATACCATGAAACACGACGTTGTTTTGGTGTTCCCCGTACTTGTAAAGGCAGAGAAGACAAGACGAATCAATGTGAAAGGGACGCGCCAAAATTAAATCAAGGGAAATAAAATCAATATATTGAAAATGACAAAATATAAAAATACATGAAAAATCAATGCACATGCATAATATTTTTCACGATTCTATTTAACATAACTAAATTTGATGTACGCTAGTCAATATAATTTAGACATAAAATCGTTGAACCACACCAAGAACAAGCATAAACAGCGGGAAATCTAGTGGTATAAAATTACCTCTGTAGCAACCGTTAATGATACAACGCCACCTAATGATATCAATATCATTTAGCGTTGCGGGCGCAACGCTAAATGATATAATTTATAGCATTAAGGATCTCCCTTATCGCCTGCTAATGATACAAAACCGCTAATGATACAATTTAGTTCATTTAGCGTTGACGCATCGCCGCTAAATGATACAACAAAAATTTGATGAAAAACCGGAAAAAAGAGCNAGCGGGAAATCTAGTGGTATAAAATTACCTCCCTTCTAGAAAAACTCGTCTGTGATTATAAGATCTTCTGATCAAAATAAGAGCATGGCGACGAAAGTAAACAACCGACAAAATGTTAAGATTAAAAAAGAAACAGACGAATACATATTTAGTTCAAACGTCATTCAATTACCAGACCTTTGCTCTGTAGGGAAAAATGATTAAATTTGTCCTTAAGAAGGATTGATACGAGAATTTCTTAAATAATTAACTGTCGTGAAAAAAATATTCAATTGACAGACTGGTCAAAATAAATTGCTATCGGGTGTTAAAATGCAGGTACCCTGACAAACTTTTATGTACAGTTAGATTTTTTAACATACATCATTTATAGACCACTTCAGTGACGATTACTGCGTAAGAAACGATGTCATCCAAAAGGTCTTTCGTTGTTGCTAAGAAAATTATGTTGTCCTGAAACAGCGCCATTTA
>MJUU01026005.1:13045-24349 GCA_002080025.1 Modiolus philippinarum
AAAAAAAACAATTTGAAATATTAGGAAATGGATTATTTATACTAAGACATGAATTTCTAATATTAAGAAAATTGCAACCAAAAGTGGATGAAAGGCTTTTTTATATTAGAAATTCATTTTTTATATTAGAAAATCAGTTTTGATATTAATTTTTTTTTTAATATTAGAAATTGAATTTCTTATATAAAAAAGAACATTTTTACAATATTAAAAAAAAAGAATTTCTAATATTAGAAAAAGATTTTTCAATAATAGAAAATAGTGTCATTTAGAAACNGTACGATCCACAAGTCTCTTTAAGAGGAAAATTATCAAAAATATCATTTTTCTTCTAAAATATGCAAAGTACATTCAATCAAAAACTTTTTGTCATTTGTATATATAAAAGTCTGTCACATGCACATGAAAAAGTAGAATATTTTACATTTTAAGTAACTTTTAAAGCACCTAACAACAGACCTAAACAATGTAATCGACTTTTTTATCTTTTCTAAACGAGAGCTCACATTCTTTTGTTTAAATACCACTGGATATTGGACTGTAAAGAATCAAGAAATAAAAGTACGCTTTAGAGAACAATAATTATTTCATTGACAAATAAATCTTTGGTAGTTTTCCTAGTATTTCATTGTTGATTACCTTTTTTGTAATAAAATGCATGGTTGTGACCACTACGTCCAGACAAAAATGGTTTATGGATATTTCTGAATGAGTTTGTTCTCTTATCATAGTCTAATTGTAGCCCAGATATACATTTTTTGCAGTACTTGAAATGTGGTACAGACATTGATAGCATAGCTTCAGACCAACAGGAAATCAACAATGACTCTCCAATCTTGGTTATATGTTGTTTATTTACTATTGTTTCTGTTAAATAATTATAGTTTTCTATTTTGGATGAAACAAGAATGAAATTTTACTTGATTTTTTAGGATTTAAAAAAGTTAGAAGTGAAGTAAATTAAAAGTGCTTTTTTCTCGTGTTCTAAATAATTATCATTTTGTAGATTCCGGGAAAAAATACGATTGTTAATGATAAAGATTCAAGAAATAAAAATAGAAAAAAAAGTTCGCGTGTAAAATGTTCAGGACATATCACAAATTGTTTGATATTTGCTCTATTTTGTATTTTATTTGATTGGATAAACGTATTTCTTATCTTTGTTAGATGATAAATAATTTCTCTTTTAATAAAGTATAGGGGTTTGTGAACTTTTTTCCTCAGTAAAATTCCCCATGGGGCACAATGTAGTAATCGAACAGACCTAATCGTTTTCATACGTTTTGTATAGCGTTAAGGATATATTAATTGTCAACACTGCTCACAGCAGTTAAGAATTGGAAATAAAATTGATAAAAGCAATTCTCATTAACTGCTGTGCCTTTGTATAAGAGTCAATTTCCTTCACGCATATTATACCAGAGAAAGCTTAAATTTTTTTCAGGAATTGATCGTTATTTTCTTATGTAATGAACAGCTTATTATTTCTAAAGCTTTTTAGGTGCAAAACCATTTTCTGCTGTTTGAATTTTAGAAAACTTGTTTTGATGTAAAATTTTATCTGAAAATAACGAGACATATATTTAAAGAATAAGACACCGTGAAAAGTGTGGAAAGTACTCGTGGAAAAGTTCAAACAAAATATTTTTTTATCCATATTAATTTTCAAAATCTCTTCAGATGAAAAGTGTTCAAAAATCGTTCCCAGTAATCTTACTTATATGCATGGTACTAGTGCTGCTGATGAGGAATTAATTTCCGAAATGACCAAACAGCTCATTAAAATTATTGCAGTAGGAGTTAACTTATGTGTTATGGTCTCATATGAAAAAGAAAGGAAATGGGGTAAATGTCAAGGAGACAACATCCCATATCCAGGTTAAAACGACCCAAAACAAAGCATGTTCATTTACTCCATATACTTTCGTAAAACATTGTAATACATATATTCTGAATTAATTTTAATCAATTTTAAAGATGTAAAACGGTTTGTGAAATTTACTGAAAAATACACAAAGAGCTAAAACTAGTGCAACCTTATTCATAAAATCAAACAACAAAAAACCCGTCATTCTTTTACAGATCCCATAGTAGAATCTCGTTGTGGACCTTCGATATGTACATTTTTGCGATTTAGAGTTGATCTATATCTGTTAAAAGTTTTTTGGGGGATAAAAAATTAAAAGATATCAATATTTGAAAATTTTATGGAAAAGGGCAGTAACTGCAAAACGGATTCTCGGATTTTTTTCAAAATGCAGGGCAGGAAGACCTTGTCATGCTGACCACTTTTACCTCATGTCATATATTTGATGATTTTGGGGTTATTTGCAAAAAAAAACGGCATTTACCCCTCTGTGCTGTTTTCAGTAATGGCAGCAATCTTTGGTCGGCGGACACAATTTTAAATATAGATTCCCTGGTAATGATTCAGACCAAGTTTGATTAAAATTGGCCGGGCGGTTTCATAAAAGAAAATTTTTGACGGAAAAGTTATGACGGATGGACACCGACGGGCGAAAAGTTTGGCAATAGCTAACATGGCCTTTTAGACCAGGTGAGCTAACAATAAAAAGATTAAAGACAAACGTAGACAACGATAGGAACTCTGGATAACCGGACTTGGTACTTACAACTGTTAGCGGCAGGGTATAACCGGTTTATGGGTACCCCCACCCCTTTCTCTATCACGTTCCCTATAGAATAATAAACATATAAATAAAACCCAATGCAGGTAGACTATTTACGCCATGACCACATCAGAATAAGACAAAACGTAATTTAGAAAGTTGGTCTAGGAGTGCTTGCCGCTTACGGTAGATAGACACTGTTGTGCTGCGCAATTCAACCGCGCATTAGAAAAATAAAGAGTCGGATAGCTCAAGGTGCCTAGTCTGCTGGTGAAACACTGTCGCACTACGGTAGATAAATCGAACTCAAAACTTCTCGGAGGGTTTGGTAAAGAATCATCACGAATTTCAATAGACATCGACAGTTTCAGTGAGAGGCCAGTATACCTGGAAAATCTTCAGGTCGTTGGATCAGTCTTGAATAAAGCAACTTTTAGTATTTTCAGTGGATACCGATTTCAATTCACGACATTTGGTGTTGCCATTGCTTTATAAATGACGAAGGAATTTAGAAGGGAAAGCTTTGTACTTTTTCATATCATTTACTTTTGGATGCCAAAGATCCTCTTCAATTGAAACTCCCAATAAAAAAGAAAGCAAAATAAAATACCAGAACAATTAATCGTAATTTTGCACATAGCGTTCGATTCTTGTTGTTTTGAGCAAATACACGTAATTCGAAAATCAAACCCACCTGGAAATGAAGGGGCAACACAGTCGGAGATAATGGAAGCAATAACTAGAAAACTTTGAAACAGCACTGGGCACTGAAGCACTGAAAATGAAAACCAACAAAACATGGGGAGAGAGGTGTTTATTGTTGCTTCATTATACACGTCGTAAAATGCAAGAATATACCATAGCTCACTTAGCTTAGTTCAATCAGCAATGGTAAAAAAATTATACATTTAATATTACATTTGTTATATATTAGTAATGAACATTTTATTTTCATTCTGTGACCTTACTTAGCTGACGGGGCATGAAAGGCCTCATAGTGACTTCAAGATGAAGAACTACATTAAAAGAGTTGTTCCATTTCTTGGTTTAATCATTCAAACACCTCCATTTTTGTCTTACTTTTGTCCAGTTTATATCATTTCACAGGTTCGGTACACAATCTAAGTCCTTTTACAGTAGTAATAAATATATGAATCTGCGCGGCGTTTTTTGACTAGCTCCTTCCTACGGGGTGTACATATCCCAACACTGGTAAACACGCGTTTATTCTACTCTTGACGATTTTAATGAGCGTAACTTAACTATCACATACAAACTTTTACAACAAGGTTACAGATCTCATAAATAATTAAATAATTTTACAGAAAATAAATGCACAGTAACTTCAGTATATAGTTATATAAGATGTTTTACAGAGAATATCAACATTTTGGTATCAAAATATTGCGCGATTCGCAAACAGCTTCTTAGTAAGGGCATTTCTCATATTCGATTTTATGGGAATGTCGTTAAAAGATGTAAGAAACTGATCAAAGATCCACAAAAAATAGGATGTTACTTACATTCTTTACGTAATAGTGGATATCGATGCGATATTCTACAAAATACGTTAAACTGTTTTTGAATCCACTGATCTGAAGATTGCATACTGGCCTCTCACTGATACTGTCCATGCCTTCTGAAATACATGACGACTCTTTACCAAACTCTTCAGTAAGTTTTGACTTTGATTTATCTTCTGTAGTGTAACAGTGTTTGAACAGCAGACTAGGTTCATTAAGTAAGCCGACAGTTAAGCGACGAGCACTCTTTGATATTTCTAAATTACGTTTTGTCCTAGTTTTTTCTTTTCAAGATAGCTGTCGTTTAGTTAATATTCTACATGTTTTAGGGTTTTATTCGTATGATTATTATACTATAGGGAAACGGGGTAGAAGTGGAGGTAATGGTACCAAGAAACCAGTTTAGTCCTACCGCTGCCTTTTGGAAGTGCTGGTACCAAGTCCGGCTATCCCCAGTTCCTCTCGATATATACGTTTGTCTCTTGTCTTCCATTTTTTTTCTAGTGCAGTTCGCTTGTGGTTAGTGGTATGTGAATTAAGTTTTAAGCAATTGTAAGTGTTACTGGAAGTTTTAAGCAATTGTAAGTGTTACTGATATCTTTTGTTTATTATTCAGGTCTCAAAAATTAATCAAGTAAAAATTTATTCTAACACATTTATAAATATCCGTAATGAGCAATAAAAAAGATGCTTACATTTTATCGCGGCTAATTTCAGACAAATTAATAAGAGTGGATGTAAATTTATACTGGAGCCGATTGATATTTATCCCGAGACAAAACTTAAGAGGACAATGTGCGTTTAAATTTCAATAATTACAGATTAAAGAACACGCCAATAATGCCCAAAATTTACAGTCATAGGCCACAATCTACAAAAGAACTGCGCAAAAAATACAATTAAATGAAAGATTAAAGACATGCACACTAACTCGGGATTGTCGGACTGTGACGCCATATTTTTCATCAACTATTCATATCTTCTATAAAACTTCTTAATATACTGAACAATTTATGAAATCCTTAACCTTGTATAACTTTGGATGTAACAGTAACCCCTTTCGATTTCTTGATGTCCAATGTTTTGATTTTATCTGCACTGATGAGACATTAGTTGTCGAAATGGCCATATGCAAAAAGTAAATTTACAGAAACTTCGGTATTTCGTTATTCACTACCATTGGGTCGATGCCACTGCTGATGAACTGTTAGTCCTCGAGGGTATTGACCAGCACAGTAGTCCAGTACTTCGGTGCTGGCCCGAAAGCCTTTTTTAAAACATGCATAGTTAACATATGTGTTATGGTCTCATGTTCATTTACTCCATATCCTTTCGTAAAATATGCAATATCTAAATTTGAAAATTTTGTTAAAACTGAGGAGTATCTCCCTCATGCAAAGCCCTATTCTAAGCTGAGTTTGGCTTTCTATTTAGATCCTTTAGATTATTTGGTTTTCATCGGCCTTTGTACACCTTGCGATTTTTGGATTTTCAATGTTTTGATTTCATCTGCACTGATGAGTCATGAGTTGAAATGGCCATGTGAAGATGGTAAATTTACAGTAACTTCGATTTACAATCATTTAAGTCATCTAGAGTAAAAAAAAGTGTGCCAATCGCACCAATTGAGAAATATACACCATGGAGAATGGAGCTAGAGGAAAGTGTCGTTAAGTGCATTAATTCCACATTTTTGCAAGTTTAAAAGTAATATTTTTTATAGATTCCCAGAAATGGAAAACATATTCCGGTATTTTCATGTCGAGTCTTATAAGATGCTAAGGACTCGGAGATTAATAGCATATAATGAAAAAAAACTCAATTATTTGATATATGGAAATGAATATATACATATTGTTTTAATATCGAACTGCAAACAAAGAATTTTAACAACTCAAAAATACCTGTTGCCCAAGCTAAGTGCTATCAGCACGTTTCATCCCATCTAAGCAGAAAAATTCATTAATCTCCAATTTACATAGAAGAAAAAAGATCAAAGTGAACTCTTGACATTAAAATACAGCTTCGGATGCTATTATGTGGCGATGTAATATACAGGCGTGAAATACAATTAAATGTGGCATTTCTGAAGTGTTTTGTTCCATTTTCTACTAACAAAATGTCAGGAAAGACACAACCGATAAAAAAAATCTGCTTTATATTCTGTACAAGATCCATGAGGGTGAAAATAATTGAAGAGTAGCGAGATGAAGCATGACAATTTAGACATGAAATAGTCTGTCAATTTGCTGAGAATATTTTGTAAAGCTTTTAAGTAAATGTGTCACAAGAAAACTAAAAAACAAAAAAGTTACGCAAAATTAAAACAAATATGAGAACGTGTTTAAAATCCTTACAGGAAATAGTAGTGAGAATACCGAGAGTTTAAACCACAGTTATAATAATTAATACGTTTTTAATTTTGACTATGTAGACGAAAACTATGCAAGCATTTGTATATCTCTTTCGTAAAGCTTTACAAATAGCTCTCTATCTTAGATGACTTTTGCTTTCCCTTTTAGAACCTATTGGTAATTTGTTTTCACATATTTCGGTTTATGGATTTCCCAATGTTTTGATTTGATCTGCACTGAAGAACCATAAGTAATTGAAATGCACATATGCAGAAACTTAATTCACAGTAACTTCGGTATTTTGTTATTTATTACAACTTGGCCAACTTTTAGTCCCCGAGGGTATTAACTAACCCAGTAGCCAGTACTTCGGTACCGGCCCGAAAAACCGATTCATTTTAAAGCTTGCAATATCTTAATTTTAAACTTAATTTACAGTAATTTCGGTATTTGTCACGAGTATTTAGACCCAATTTGGTGATTTGTTCTATATCAGATTTTACACATATTTTGATATATGGATTTCCAGATGTGCACTGGTGAGACATGGGTTGATGAAATGCGCATACGCAAAGCCTGGATTAACGGTGTCTTCGGTGTTTTGTTGATTGTTGCCACTGGGTCGATGCCTCTGCTGGTGGACTGTTGGTCCCCGATGGTATAATATATTCACCGGCCCAGTGAGCAGTGCTTCGGTGCTGGCTCGAAAACCGATTTTATTTGGAAACTTGCAATATCTAATTTTACAAAATTTGTTCAAAACTAAGAATTATATAGCTCTGTCCTAAGCTGGTTTTGGCTTTACTATTTAGACCCTATTGGTAATTTGTTCTCTATCATATTTTACACATATTTCGATAAATGGATTTCCAAATGTTTTGATTTGATCATCACTGAGGAGACATAAGTTGTCGAAATGTGCATACTCGGAACCTAAATTAACAGTAATTTCAGTATTTTGTTATTTATACATACTCCGAAAACTTTTGACTGCAATTGGCTATTACTGTCATTCAGTTTCATTTTCTCAAATTAACAAAGAGGGTTGAAGGAGACTAAAATTGTGGTGTTTAAAAAGGTATCTATCTTTATGTTATGACGATCAAGTATTAGTTTGAAGCGTAACATGTATTCGTAAAACAATACAACTTTAGAATTTTATTAATGAAAACGGAGGTTTCAACATAAAATAGTAAAAGAAAACAACAACGAGACTTACAGTCCCTTACAATCCCTACTTAACAAAATAAATCCTGCACTAATGGACATAAGAAAATAATTTTAGAGGTTTACAGGAGTCACACTTGTATTGTTTGAATTTTGATTTTATAGCAAGTGTCATACTTTCAATCAAAATGGCAGTTAAGTATCGACATCTGCACACTATGACAAATAGTCCATGCAAATTATATTACGTTTGGATTGTTACGCTTAGAAAACAGGTCTCAGTGACTCTCAGATTCCTGGTGAACAGACGTCACATGATGACTTTTTTTTTATTAGCGAAAATACCATGTCAGTGGCAGCGTCAACGTAGAAGCCTTGATAATTTTTATCGCAGTATTTATGTGTTTACTGGACTAGAGGTAAGATATAAGGGGACGACCATTTGATTTTCAGAAAGATGGGGGGTGTTTGGGCGATTTTGTAAATAACAAAATACCGAAGTTACTGTTAATTTATTTTCTGCATATGTGCATTTCGACAACTTATGTCTCATCAGTGCAGATAAAACCAAAACATTTGGAAGTCCAATCACCAAATAAATAATTTAATTTTGGTGCCAGTGAAAATAAATTTTCTAATCCTACTTGTTATGGAAATAAATAATTTGATTTTGATTTGAAGAATAAATTTTTTGTTGCAAATGCAAATAAATAATTAAATGCGGCATTCACGGCCACCAATCGCGCTAAATCATATCCAAATGATATGAAATCAATTTCGTTAGCAGGACTTCCGGATATGCGTTGTCGGGACTTTTTCTCTGCACCTCGAAGGTGAATCGTCTTTATTTTCTACTTTATCGGACTATTGTTAAAAAAGGCGAATGTCATTCGATGTGTTCTCATGGTTCCTACCTTAACTGAAAACTACTACAACAATTTCAGTGTGATATGGACGCAAGAACCTTTATTCTGAGATTAGCCTCGTTGAAAACACTGGGAACGTGCATTTGGTTATTTTTCAAAGATATGACATTTTACAGTTTCACGGTTTACATATTTTGTCATTTTGACACTGAGAAATAGAAATATAATATTTTTTAATCAATCAATGATCGCCGTTTACTTTAATTGATGATAATTTTATTTCAGGTTTTATTATGATTATCTATGGAAGGAAAAGGAAAAAAATTTCAGATTTCTTTTACTATCATACGAATATTACGCTCTTTTAATCCGTTATAAAAACACCAAGAAATAACCTGGACATCGTTCGTGAACTCTGATGCGAAGTGCATTTAAACTGGCGTACCACAGGGGTCAATTTGGGCTTTTGATGTTTATATTGTTTGTTAATTATTTGTCTTTAGAGATGAAAAAATCCAAGAAATAAGCTAAACATCATTCCTGAATCTGATGCGAAGTGCATTAAAACTGGTATATCACAAGGAATCAATTTGTTTTTTATATTATATGTCGATGATTTGCCTTTAGATATATAAAATTCTTCCTACACTAGTTTTAATTTCAATACTTTTATATCAAATAAAAGTTTTGAACAACTGACAACTGAAAAATTAGCGGATCTACTTAATGTTATCGGTAGTTATTTGACATGGGCAGATCATACCATTAAGTATCTCGGCAAGTGTCAAATAAAATCAATTTGCATAAAAAATACGTAAATTCCTACCAAAGCATATATACGAATTATATATTTTTATTCTTATACATTGTTTCATTTTGATTACCGTTGTGCAATTCTGGGAAATTGTAATTCAGGTTATTTCTCGGAATTTTTTGTCATATCAGATTATAAGACTGCAACATTAATATACCACGCTGCCTTGTATTGTACCAGAAACATTGAAAATTTTCTGTTTCCTTGTACTGATATCCAGAATAAAACGTGAAAGAAAAATATCATCATTTCATAAAGTAAACGGTTTTAGATAATTGATTAAGAATTATTTTATTTCTATACAATATCTCAGTGTCTAGGTTAAACCTAAAAAATGTCGTATCTCTGCATAAGGACCACATGATCAGTCATAGATTAAGTCGCTTGATATTTCTACCCAATTTCATACGACAAAAGTTCGTAAAACCTCTGTCCTTGTATATAATGGTCATGTGCTGTTAAAAAGTCAGATAAAAAATGTGGAATGATAGTTCAAACGAAAACAATCATATATGACAGACACCCGCGTACGTATTTCTGCTGGTTAGCTAACTCATACTCGATACCGCTAACTCATGTCTGGTACCGCTAACTCTGAGTATGTGTATTTTCAGAGATTTCATGTAATTTACTGTTTTAAGATAAACGAAGACTTGTCTGTTTGTTCTTGTAGACTATTAAAACNTTCCCAGTGTTTTCAACGAGGCTTATCTCAGAATAAAGGTTCTAGCGTCCGTATCACACTGAAATTGTTGTAGTAGTTTTCAGTTAAGGTAGGAACCATGAGAACACATCGAATGACATTCGCCTTTTTTAAACAATAGTCCGATAAAGTAGAAAATAAAGACGATTCACTTTCGAGGTGCAGAGAAAAAGTCCCGGCAACGCATATCCGGAAGTCCCGCTAACGAAATTGTTTTCATATCATTTGGATATGATTTAGCGCGATTGGTGGCCGTGACATTTGTTAAATAATTTGTTTGAAATTTCATTAAAATCAATAACTTTGCTAGGCAAGTAAGCACAAGCCCTCCCCTGAAAATCAAATGGTCATCCCCTAAACATTATCCAGTATGTCGCCTACAATACCCATCACAACCTTAATTGGTATACAATCCAGAAAACCAAAGAATTGAAATAAAAACCAAGAGATCGAGTGAATGGAATGTGAAAAAAGATAATCTTCATCTTTATACATTTGAAATTTTTTATCAAGCTGTAAAAGAAATGTAAATAATTAGAAAAATAAGCTGCAGCTCATAACATGGAAAGCATAAATTTGTGGGATACGTTAATCTAGTTTATGATGTATCAGTTGTATTATAGAATAAAAAAGATAACAGGAAACACCTACAATGGCCGAAAAACATAGTCACTTGCCACAAAGTAACAAGGACCTGCACAAGAAAAAACCCACAATAAAAATACAGAAGGCAAACGTAAACAACGAAAGGAAGTCGACCGGACTTGGTACCGGCACTAGCAAAGCTAGCGGTAGGGTTAAACCGTTTTATGGGTACCCAAACCTCCCCTTTCTCTGTCCCGTTTCCCTATGAACATAGATACGAATGAAACCCAAAACTGGTAGACTTCTAACTCCATGACCACAACATTGAAAAGGAAAAAGGGGGGGACAAAACGTAATTTTGAAAGATGGGTCAAGGAGTGCTCGCCGCTAAACTGCCGGCTAGCTCAAGGAGCCTAGTCTGCTGGTAAAACACTGTCGCACTAAGGAAGAAAATCAAACTAAAATCTCCCAGATGGGTTTGGTAAAGCCGGAGTCATCATGTATTTCAGTAGACATCGGCAGTATCAGTGAGAGGCCAGTAGTATATGGGTACGAACAAAGTCGGATTTGACGAGGTGGTGCGATGTGGTGCCGGAAGTGACGTAGAGCGGAAGTGACGTGACGGAAGTCACGTCACCGGAAGCGGAAGTCACGTGACCGGA
>MJUU01026006.1:0-15000 GCA_002080025.1 Modiolus philippinarum
CGTCCGTCCGTCCGTCCGTCGTCCGTCCGTCCGTCCGTCGTAAACTTTTTCAAAAATCTTCTCCTCTGAAACCGCTAAGCCAGTTTCAACCAAACTTGGCCTGAATCATCACCAGGGTATCTAGATTCAAAATTGTGTTCGATTAGTCCGAGGACCAAACAACATGGCTGCCGTTACTAAAAATAGCACATAGGGGTAAATTGCTGTTTTTGGCAAATAACTCAAAAACCATTACAGATATCAATAATCTGACATGGAGTAAAAGTGATCAGCATGACAAGATCTACATGCCCTGCAATTTTGAAGAAAATCCGAAAATCCGTCTTAGAGTTGTTGCCCTTTTTCCATGAAAATTTCAAAATTTTGATATTCTTTATTTTTTATCGCAAAAACTATAACAGATAGAGGTCAATATTAATTTGCAAATATGTTCAGCATATCAAGATCTACCCACCTTGAAATTTTGAAGAAAATCTGACTACCCATATAGGAGTTTTTGCCCTTTATTGGTCAAATTTAAGAAATTTGATACTTTTTGTAATCAATTTAAAAAATCTTCTCCTAAGAAGCCACTGGGCCAATTCTTACCAAACTTGACCTGAATCATCACCAGGGTAAACAGTTTCAAAATTGTGTTCGATTAGTCCGAAAACCAAGCAAATGGCTGCTGTTACTAAAAATAGAACAAAGGGGTAAATTGCATTTTTTGCAAATAACTCGAAAACCGTTACAGATATCAAAAATCTGATCGGGAGTGTAAATTATCAGCATGTAAAGATCTACCCACCCTGCAATTTTAAAGAAAATCCGAAAACTAATGTTGGAGTTATTGCCCTTTTTGTAAAATTTTCTAAATTTTAATATATATATTTTTTTTATTTTAAAAAGTGTAACAGATAGAGGTCAAGTGTAAATTGCAAAAAGGTTCAGCATATCAAGATCTACCCACCCTGAAATTTTAAAAGAAAATTAAAAAATCTTTGAAGGAGTTGTTGCCCTTTTTAATGGAATTTTCAAATTTTCATATTTTGTCGTCTTTTATATCCATAACTAGAGAAGATGAAGGTTAAATGTAAATTGATTAAAATGCCGTAAAATTCGACATTGTCCGATTTCAATGAAATTTGGTTTCCAAGTGGATAAACAGATGCTGAAAATTGTATGTTGACCGCATTTTCAAAATGGCCGCCAAAAAGGCGGGAAAATTTAACATTGTCCAGTTTCAATGGAATTTGGTTTCCATATGGATATTGATGTCCCAAATTCAAACAAATGTTAAAAATTGTTTGTTCACCGCCATTTCAAAATGGCCTCCAAAAAAGGCGGGAAAAATCAACATTGTCTGATTTCAATGAAATTTGGTTTCAAATAAATATTGGATGTGAATTTGAAACTGATGTTAAGAATTGTTCCCTGACCACCATTTTAAAATGGCTGCCAAAAAGATGGGAAAATTTCAACATTGTCTGATTTCAATGAAATTTGGTGTCCAAGTGGATATTGATGTTGCGACTTCAAAAGTTTGTTGAAAATTGTTTGTTTACCGCTATTTTCAAAATGGCCGCCAAAAAGGCGGGAAAATTCAACATTTTCCTATTTCAATGAAATTTGATTTCAAATAAATATTGGATGTGGTAACTTAAAAATATGGTTTTAAAAATTGTTGTTGACCGCCATTTGCAAAATTATGTCTCAACTTAAAAACTGGTGTTGGAAGTGGTCATAAGCAAGTACATTTCTGTCAAAAGAGCATCAAAAAGAAATATAGTAAAACAAGATCAGACTTTAAATACAGTTCAAGATATTGGTGGTGTTTTAGCTAACAAAGTTTGAGAGACTTAAGTTCAACTGTATAACTTAAAATGTAAGCTTCATTGTGGCAACTGAAAGCCAGGTGAGCTACAGGCTCCTGGGAGCCTCTAGTTGTTAACTTAAATTGTTTTTAACTTCTATATTCTCTCATAACTCTTTTCAGAGTGGCTCTGCTATGTATATTTTATAATATGTAGTCATGTGTTTTTTTGTGAGAGGTGAGACTTTGATAAGGTATTTGTCTTGTCTTGTATAAATATTGTCTGATTAGGTATTATTTAAAAAAAAATAGTAATTTAGGACAGGTAAATTGATTATTTGTCTCAGTGAATTCTCATTTTTTTTAGCATAAATATTAAAGAAACGGTAAATTTTAAATATTATACTATCTATAGAAACGTTTGTATTAAACTTTATCATAGAATCTCCTTTTAGATTAAATTTCTGCCCTGCAACTTCTTTTTGCAATAACTTTATTATTTTTTCTTGAATTTTGGCAATAAAGTAGGGAAATTTCAAGTTTTTTTTTACAATTTTCAAAATTATTTACATCTGTCTAATGAAATTTTAAAGATCTCATGCTAAAAAATTTCAAAGACCTGATTACAAGGAATCTTAATTTACATCCAAGGCCCATCTGAAATATATGTCGCCGCACCGGTCTACTACAACATTTTAAGTAAAATATAGCTGTTGTTCGAAATATTGCCAGACAGTTCAATGATATTTTGATACTTGTATTTAATCCTACCACTACAATATGTAAATGAACAAATGCTGTTTTCTGGTTATGAGTTTGTTATAATGGCATTTTCCCTTTTCAGATGATTTTCAGCTTGCAATCTTCATATATTCTGGTAATACAGATAGCCAATTTGAAGTCGTTCACGAGTATACCTATAGGAGTCGTTCGTGGACATTAGTACCGATTCGTGAAAGAAGATGACTTTTTTGACAACATAAAAATATACAAATGTCCATGAATCTTTATTGTTAACATATTCACAATTTTCTATTCATCATTAGCAGATTGATAGTAGTTATTATATTTTTATGGATACGAAAGTAAATGGATAAATTTTGTGAAAAGCATTTTTGACAATTGTGGCATGTGAAATATGAAAAAGAAAGGAAATGGGGCAAATTTCAAGGAGACAACATCCCATATCCAGGTTAAAACGACCCAAAACAAAGCATCTAGGAGTCACCGTACGGTCTTCAACACAGTGAGGGACCTAACACCATATAGCAAGCCCTAAATGGCCCCAAAAGGGAAAAAAGTGAATAAATCAATGGAAACAAACCACATCCAATAACCCAAATATCAAGAAACTAAAATTTTATAACAAGACAAGGACAAGCAAATGACCAACATATTCCTGTCTTGGGACAGGCGCAAAAATTGCGTTTGGGTTAGCCTCGTTTTCTTGGATCCAAACCCTCCGTCTATGTGTGGTGAATGGCTAAAAAATAAAAGACTCACAGTAAAAAATCAAACTAGAAAAAAGTCCAACTTATTTACAATGAAGTACATAAAACATGAAGACAATACACACTGGTACTGTCCGGACAATTGCTCGCAGTTATACTGACAGCTAGTAAAGGACATAATTTCCGGTGACCATGATATCAAGCCTTCTTACACATGAAACTTTGGAATACATGTATGCCTGAATATTTTTCAAAGCAATAGGTTATATCTAGCATTAAGCAAAAATTAAAAGACCAGTTTTTACAAGATTGGTATTCTAGTTTAAATACATCACCAAAAGCTATCTGTTACAGACTATTTAGAACAGATTTTAATTTTGAAAAATATTTTACTATTTTGTCTTTAAATAATATAATAACTCTTTGTCAGTTTAGATGTGGTAGTCACCGATTGCCAGTGGAGACGGGGAGATGGCAGAATATACCACGTTGTGATAGATTGTGTCATCTCTGTGGCTTCGGTGACATCGGTGACGAGTTCCATTACATCATGACATGTAAATTTTTCAGTACAGAAAGAACAAAATATTTACCTACATTTTGCCATAGAAATGCAAATGTTCTCAAATATAATCAATCGTTTAATACAGTTAACATTGTATGTTTAGGAAAATTATGTAAATGTATTAGAATATTACCGGGAAAGTCACGCCTCATGGTTAAATATGTTTAATATTCAAAATTTCACATGCATATATTTCCTATTATGGTGTATATTATGTATTGTTTTTGTCTCTTTAACTATGTATATAGTTTATGAGAATATAGATTCATTCAGTACTCACAGTTGGGCTGGATACTACATGTATGTTGTATTATTCATTAGAAAATTGCAAGTAGTTTATTTCTATTTGTATATTAGCAAGTCAAAAAAATCAGATCAAAATCATCTTGTAAGCCTTTCTTTTTTATTACTAACTGGCGAAATTAGACTTAATTTTAGTTTTTTTGCATTTTTTTTTCTTTCATTCCCATGTAATATTTTATAAATATCCTCAATATTTTAAAAATTGTAAAATAAATTTAGATGCAAGTATAACAAAGGAGTCATGTAATTAAGCTTAATTACTGTAAAAACAAATTAAACATCTAAGAATCGGGTGCGTGTAAATTCAGCGACATTATCATTACAGCTGCTATCACTTCAGCGACATTTTTAGAATAATTCCGTACATCATGTCAGCGACGTTTTTTCTACATATTTATATGAATTCTGCGATGCCGAATTTTAAATAAATAATATAAAAACATACAATGAAATATAACCTAATTTGAAGAAATAAATCAAATATACATTGGTGTAAACAAAAAAGGTGTACCGGTTAGAAGTAGTTCTCGAAGGAAATTAGTTCAACGTCAATGAATACGGGACCGTCTTGGTAGGAACTCCTGTGTAGTTGAAGGCGAAAATGAGTGCCTGAATACTAGCTAAGGGGACTGAGAACCGGATTCCTGACCAAGGATTCCTGACTCATTACATAGATAAAAGCTTACATTTTTTCTAATAGAAACAAACTATAAATTGATTTTAAGTGGCTGATAACATTTGCCACATGAAAACTGCAGGCTAGAATTTTTTTTACGAAAAACGAATAACCTAAAAAGGGGGACGGATAGATATGTAAAGAAGGCCTTAAAGATCGGTTCAAGTTCAAACTTGACAAAGCTTACATGACTTTGGAGGTATATGCATTAAAAAAAAACTTGCAGACTGGTTTGCTGTTAAAGAAACTTTAAAGATCTGATGATTCTATGTGTACACAAATAAAAATGAATAGACATGGTATTCCACAGTCAATCACCAATCTTCTTAATCTTAAAATGAAAAGTTAATTCTATGAACAATGAATTTGTTACTGTAAATAATATATATCCTAATAAAAATCCTACTCCACCTATCTATTTTACAGGTAAATGTCGCTGAATTAATAAAATAAAATGTCGCTGAATTCTTATGCTTTTTGTCGCTGAAATGAAAAAAGTGGAAAATGTCGCTGAATTTATCATCTCCGAAAGAATCTTGTATGTGTGAATAGGAGCAATAGTGATTTTTAAAAAGTGGGAATAGTATGGAAGACACCCAACATGACACATATGACATTATAACTGGATAATAGGATTAACTTGTATATATATTTATATATATCCTATTTATCTTTTCTCTTATGGTCATTAATACTTGAAAAAGTACACGTACTTTAAAAGAAAGTGGTGTAAAAAATCGAGTGGATAGAGGTGGTCACTGGGAAAACATATCCGTCATATTTAAGCACACGACAGATGAATTGTATATGGTACAACATACAAGAAATGACATTGTGTCAACAAACTGTGTGTTTTTGTATTTGATTGCGACATGTCCCTACAATCAAGTTGACAATATTGACAGATGATTTATAAATCACAAAAAATGCTCCAATCCTCTTTGTTTCTTCAAATATCTTTCTTAGAAAATTTAATGATTGCACATGTTACTCCTTGTTTATGTATGTTGTAACCACCTTCCTCCAAAGATACACATACCATGTCACCAAATGATACCGTAATTGCATCGGGTTGATTAGTTTTATAAATATTAACAAAACTATATAAAACTATATGATGCGGCATAATATGTTTTTTGATAGCGATGTGGCATATTTAAGCTATGATTATTGCTATTTGGACACTATGATCTCTTTGACACATTCCCCGTTTCCCTACTTTTTTCTATACTATGTTATATATTGTGATGGCTGGAAATAAAGTACATCTAATTTACAAATAAATACATGTGAAAAATAAAAGCAAATCTGTAAAAGAGTTGCAAATTTTCCTATTACGAACAAACGATAGAAACTAAGATATCTTTTAAAACATATTTAGTGAATTGTACATAAATGTTTAGGAAGATAGACATGTAGGTAAGGAATTCGCCATCGAGAAAATCATATTATACTTTTGCTAAATCTTGCATTCGTACATGTAGCAATATATTTGCGTTTTAACTACGTAAACTAAGTATTGCATATTTAAGCAGAAAGTGCATTGCAGTATAATGTACACCACACCAACAAAAAGGATATATATTTTTAATTACTTAATCCTACAATACGTAATCTGACAAAATTCCATTGTAATAGTATGATGTTTTGAACACGGTATTAGTGAGGTTCCGTCTTTAATTTCTACTGATAGTTCAACATAAGGATAGACGACGGAATAAAGTACATGTTTGTACATGCAGTGAGGTTCTCATAGTAATTGGTGGATATCAATTAACATTTTTGATGATTTAATTGTGAATGTTCCGAAAGTTATTTGTTACCAAAATAGTGTAAATAATCAGGAGATTGGCAATTGTTAATATCAGAAAGTACAAAAATGTAATTTGGGTACCCATAAACCGGTTTAACCCTACAAAGTCCGGCTGTCCCGAGTTCCTATCGTTGTTTACGTTTGTCTTTTGTCTTTTATGTGTTGTTTCTTTTCTTGTTCAGTTTCTCGATACATTGTGGCATGTGACTGTATAATTCGGCCATTGTAGGACGGTGTTTCCTGTTATCCTTTTTATTCTATTGTTCTTGAATTGGCTTTGTCGTTATCTGTTGCAAAGTTTTCCCACTGTGATTCAATCATAAATTTCGTTGTAGACAATAAGTAGAGTTGGTTGAAGGAGAATATGAATGTGTTGAGAGTGAACAGATGGTGCCTTGCAGTCTTTGTTTTTGATGGAGCTACATCCAAATTCATCTATTTTTATTATGTGTTGACCATGTTTCAATTTTAAACTCACCTGGCTAAGACCAGTATGGTCTTTGCCATCATTTTGAATCCTTGCCCCGTGAAAATAGGTTTCTTTTTAGGTCTCTATCTTTGAAATCACCGGACCAATTGAAACCAAACTTAATAAAAACGTTCCTTGGCTGATTACCCTTAAAAGTTATGTCGAGATATTCGTATCCATCTTAGATGGCCATCTGTAGGGACCATAGGTAAATATTAGACGCAGTGAAAAACAGATTTAAAAATCATCTCTGAAACTACCTTACCAGTTTGAACTTCACTAAATCAAGGTGTCCTTGGACAGACCTCTATAAAAATTATGCCGTGGATGGCCGGGTTATATCCAAGATGACTGCACTTGGAAAATCATAGTTTAACATTGTACGCTACAAGAACCCTTTCAAACAACAGGGCCGATTGAAACAAGACTTTGTTGTTAAACCCAATAGTTGGCGTGGCTGACAGGTTCACACCTCATTTAAGATAGCAGAAGGCATGGTCATATGATATGACCAGCATCGAAAATTTACTTTCATACTGAGCCATATGTAGTCCTTGACACTAATATTCCGTATTGAAGTCAATTTTCTTTTAGCAGAAACAAAACTAATGAGCTTATTTGGCAATTAAAAGGCAACAAATTCCACAAGCATACTTATCCCTTCATTGTTAATTAGTAGTTACATCTCTATACATACTAGACATTTATAGTGCTAATAAAACTTATATGTAATCAAATATTTTGAAATCCATGTCACTACACCCAAGGGTGTCTGAGAATTTCTTGTCTCGAACTTTCACTGGTGTTTGATTTTATTTCTCACCTTTTTCTCCCTAAAATATACTAAAATGTACATAGAAATATCGTCCCCATTCGTCTGTTTACACAAGGGGTTACGTCCCTTTTTGTAACGTCATAACATGTGAACTGTATACCCGAACGCGCCATATTTTTTACAGACGATTTTTCTCGTTTTTATCCGTGAATTTTTAGGTCCAAAGACTTAATACACTTATGATCACTAATGAAATCACAGACACTAATGAGCAAAAACAATTCAATGTGATATTTGCTGGTAAACCGCACGTGATTTTTTTGTCTTGCACTAGTGTAAGACTAGGAAATCTGACACCGCTAAAAATAGGAACTGCTTGTCTCAAAAGGGAGAAAACATTGCTTATCAGGTGAACATCACTAGAGTACTTTGAGTACAACCATTTAGTGAAATATTAAAAAATACCATGATCATTATTTTGGATGGGAAGTTTGTATGATTGCTGTTGTCCCTTTTTAAGCATACTGTGAAACTATTTATGCCCGAAGTGACATAAATCACATGTTGATACTTAAAAATGAGAAGTATTTATTGCAAAATCTTAAAACCTGTTCATTTTCTCACATACAGCTAGAGAACAATCCTACTTTGTGAAAAATGACTCCGATTCTGAGAAAAAATATAAAGAGGAAGAAGTGATGACTATGTTCGAGTTTCTGATCGGCAATATATTTGTCCAGCTTGGATGACTTGTTTTTTAACAGACTATCGGAATTCAAATGGGCACAACTCCTAACCCATATGGTTCTCCACTCTTCAGAGGCTGTATTCATCGAAAACCTTCTTCAAAATAAAGATAAAAAACTTTCCACATCCTTCAATTTTAACTTCCGTTATATAAATGATATTTTGTTACTAAACAACCGTCGCGCTGGTGCTTTTCTTCATCTGATCTATTCAAAAGAGCTCGAAATTAAGGATACAGACACTTCCACATCGGCCACATTCCTTGACCTTCATCTTGAAATTGACAACAGAGGTAGACTTCAATGTAAGCTGTACGACAAACGCGATGATTTCATTTTTCCAATAGTAAACTTTCCTTTTCTTTGTAGCAACATCCCAACACCCAACAGTGTCGGCATACGGAGTTTATGGCCTGTGGTCGACACAATGACTTCCTTGATAGAGTCCAGTTGCTCACTAATAGGCTACTTAAACAACGGTATGTTACCCAAAACTTAAAGTCATCCCTCCAGAAGTTTTACGGTCGACATCACCATCTTGTGGTCCACTATGGAATATCTGTTTCCATGATGACAATGTATCTTTCCCTATAAACGCTTAATTGTTGTTTCCTCTACCGGATTTGAACTAACTACCGGATTTTACATGTTCAACTCGGCGGCTGTCTTATAAGAAGCAGGAGATGCTTACTCTGCCGGTGCACCTGACATCCCCCATATTTTTTATTTGGTCCATGCTGTTCATCTTTGTATGTATGTGTCATCATTTTTCTGTCCTGTGCCGTACTCATTTTATGTCTCTGTTTCTTTGATTCCACGATGTTCCCATTATCCTCGGATTATTCGTTTTAGATTGACGGTTCTGTTCTCACTTACTTTTTATCCGATGAAAATATCTGATTTTTCCACATTGCATACCACGCTTCCTCATGATAAACTTAAATCACGAATCAAAGTTATTATTCAAAAAGCCTTTGCCAATTAAAAAAAAACGATGCATTACGTTATAAATCCTTTTTTTTTCCAAAAACCAATCTAATTTGTCACATTTGGAGGTACTATTTTTCAACCTCGAATTAGCACAGCAATGGGCAATTATTGTGCTACTCTACTCGCAGACTTGTTTTTATATTCTCATGAGAGTTGCTATTACAATGGAAGGGGAGGTTTGGCATGCCATAAAAACGGTTTAACCCATCATTTCTTTTGAAATGTACCGTGTCAGGACCATTGCGGTTGACATTTTTTCCGGTGGTTTCCACCAGATTTGTCCTTTTTGTCTCATGGACTTGACAACTCTGTTCGGTAAATTTGTTATTACCCCCATTTTGTTAAGACTTTTGCAAAGATAGAAAGGAATATACAATCAGCATGGGGAATTTATTTGCAGATTGTTTAATTAGTCATTTTAATTACTCGTCACATTTTTACTTTAAACCAGGAAAATACATACCATAGATCTTGTTCAGTTGATTAATTTAAAAATCCTCTGCAAAGGTTTTATTTAAGAAAATTGTACAAATTTTTCAAAATCCGGGATACCTCAGCTACCGTACATGAATATGTTTTGTTGAGTATTTCACCTTGAACTTACAGATAGGTTGGAATAGGGTATTTGTGATATACTTGAAAAAGACATTCGACCTAATTATTTTTGTAAAATTGTTCTCAGAAAACCTCACAAGCAACTTCCTGACAGGTGGCAAAGAGTAGAATTATAGAGCATTGTATAGTGTAGAATAGTTTTGAATTCGCCGTTTGTCCAGTATCCATTTGGCAGAACATAAAATATTAAGTGTGCAGTTGATACATGCCTTTTCTGTGCTTCTTCTATCCAAAACATTAACAGTGATATTTCCTTGAAAGTTACTTAGCCTCAACTGTTTGTTTAGTTTGATAAAAATGTTTCTTCATGATGGACTTAATCAGGGATGTATCAAGATCAATATTAACATTTTGTATTAAAGATTATTTTTTTTTTACACTTGACTAATGGGTAGTCCTAGATATTGGATATGAAAAGTGCCCAAGGCTAGTACATATGCCATTTTAGTATATGACGCTTTATCTTGTCATTTTCACATTTGGATCTACAAAGTTTTTTAAGGGAGTATGAGTGTCAGAGAAATTTTGTAATTAGAATTAAAATGCCGGTGTTTTGTTTTCGAAGTTTCACAAGTTTCACAAGTTTATTGATAACACTCACACACAAAGTGTAACATGAGGTCAAACAATATAAACAAACATAGACATGGCGAAATGTAGATGCGGCATAAACAGTAATTATTACATAATATAACACATCACAGTAATTGAATACACAAGATAACACAATACATACACAAAAAAGATAAAGACAGATTTAAACAATATTTGCTAATTTTCGTATAAACAGAGACAATCGTTTATATACCTCAACGTTGCATATTGATAGGAGACCAATCATTTTACTGTAGTTAGGGTTTCTAATGTAATACTCTGGTATGTATTTTTTACGAAGAGAAACAATATTATCGTTTTTACAAATGAATAAGTAATGATATTCATCACCGATACAGTTGTTACAATAATTACAAAATCGTTCATGCTTTGGAATATTGTTCCATCCATCATGAAGAGCACTACTAATAGAACAAAACGAGTAAAAAAAAAATGAAAATTCATGTAAGTATTAAGAAAAATATGGCGGGAAACAGTTCTCTCAAGAGTTTTCTTTCAATTTGCATTAGCTGTTTATGTGCCTTAAAATATATGAACTTATAAAAGGAAGTTGATAAAATTTGATACACTATCTATTTTATGCATTTTAAAGTGACCTATGAGCAAGGAAATATGATCTATGTGCAAACATTTGTAACCCTGTTTGAATGAATAAAACCTGAGGATATCGCATGCCTCTGAAATCTGACACTCATACTCCCTTAAGTGTAAGCTTTAATCTTTTATTTATATATAAACGGTGACAATGCTTGCTCTCTTAATTCATGGTTAGTAAAATATGCCTACTCTTGACACATTTCGTATGATTATCGGATATTTTACAGCCTACATTTCATTAAGTGCAAATGGGAAGTATTCAATTTTGAGGCAGGGGGTACGCATACTACCCTGTCATATATGACATCAGACTTCATTCTTCATAGCTCAAAGAACACGTTCAGTTTTTATAATAAAAAAGAATTCTCTGTAACTACAGGTAATGAAACAAAACTGATATTATAAACATACTGCCTTCAGTGGAGGCTGTTATAGTAGATTACCACACGAAGAAAAAATATCACATGAAGAAAAATATCACCCGAAACAGAGTCGAGGGTGATATTTTCTCTTCATGTAATATTTTTTTCTTAGTGTGGTAATTTACCAAAAACACCCTCCACTGAAGGCAGTATGTTTTTTATTATACCGAATGCCTTCTGTTTACCTTATAACTGAATAAATGATATGGTTTCTCATGAAAAAAAAATTAGAGTTTTTTATTCAAGAATATTATATGAATTACAACATCTGAACACACATTTTGTAAACTATAACATGTGCCAAATAAAAGATCAAAACGGGGAAATGCTAAAAATGAAAATAAAGTTATTCTTAGAAACAATTAGTATAATCCTGTGATTTATGATTTCATGGTAGGGGTTGGTTGAACAAGTTTGCATATTTTGGATTCACAACATTGTAGGTTAACATTTGGAAACCCTTCAAACACAGTGAAAACATTTTTTTGCCGGATACTCATGGAACACAGGCTTTTGTTTCATTAAAAAATGTCATTCCCCCTCTTTTCTCACAAAGATTTTATATGAAACAGAAGAGAGGAAGGGACTGACATTTTTATGAAACTGGTCTGCCTCCGGCGAGAGCACGTTTGTTTTGTAGAGGTGCTGTCTTACGTATCTAAAATTTCTTCAGCTGTCTCTACAGACACCACTGCAAAAACCTAATTTATGTTAGCAACAGAAATTTACATAAATCATGAAAACGAAGAACCGTCTGCTTGGGCTAAAGTCAGTAAATAGAACTAATTGTTATACCTTATAATATTTCCCTTATATAAATGCATTGGGGAAAAAATCAACAATTTGTCTGTTTATTTCTCAAACCAAAAAACAATCTGTTGACCAGTCAACAGTTTTCAGTCTGTTGACCGACACCGATCTGTTGACCACCTGCCTTATTTTGATTGGTTCAAAAATATCACGCCCATATCACATGATCCCCTGTCGTCTGCACAACCAAATTCATTGAACATGAAAAGGTATAACAAAACAGTTATAGACTGGGTCCTCAAACAACAGCTGTTTTGTTCGACCCTCTGACTAAACTGTTGCACTCAGCCTTCGGCTTCGTGCAACAGTTCAGTCCTCGGGTCAAACTAAACAGCTGTTGTTTTCGGACCCAGTCAATAACTGTATAATACTAATCGATAAATCTCGGTTGGAGAGGGTGATATTTTCCGAGTTCGGCAACTTCGTTCTCAGCGTGTTATATTTTCGTTGCTATGTAAAAATATCACATGTTGCTAGGGGGAAGCATGTGATATTTTCGTTGCTACGTCATCTTGAATAAAAAAAAGAGTTGGAAGATGTAACTAAAGCTTCATATGGTGACACTGTTGGAATGTTGCTACAAAGAATAGGGAATTTAACTCATGGAAAATTGAAATCCTCGTGTTATTCATACAGCCTTTTTTAAAGAGTATTTCTGTTGTCAATTTCAAGAAGATGGTCATGGAATGAGGCAGATGTGGAAATGTATGTAGTGTCCTTCATTTCAAGCTCTTTTGGATATATTAGATGAAAAAAAATTAAAAAATGGCAAAATATCATCTAAATAATAGAAGCTGACATTAAAAGATTGGGCTCGCTTTTTCATAATTATTTTGAAGAAGCTCTTCGATGAATTCAGATTCACATGATATGGAGAAACGGATTGGCTGAAAGAAATTCACACGTAGTGCCCATTGGGATTTCGATAGTCTGTTGAAAAAATTCCCCCCAACTGGACAAATTATTATTGACCAGTTACACTTTACTAGCTATTCTCTGTAAGCATTTGCAATTTCAAATGGGTATGTGGCAAGCATGGTCTCAGATTATCCTGATGTTTGTTATACAACCTTACTTTTGTATTGTGATGCGAAACAGAACTTGATTTCATTTAATGGGCTCATGGTTGCCATGGCAACGGGCATTCATTTAAAGAAAACTAAAGTTTTGTCGATTTTTCAAAGCATACCTAGTACAAATGTGACCTTGACATATTTGCGAGGTCAAAGGTCATAATCAAATCTAGAAGAAATGTGATGCCTTTTGATGAAGTTGCAACATGCCAAACATTAAACCAATATCAAATACAAATGTATTAATATTAATACTAGTATATAAAAAACAGCCCAGACAGCAAATTATCAAGTTAGAAATCAGAATGACCTTGAAATTAATTTCAAGTCAATTTTAAGGTCAGAGGTCACCAGTTTTGCAATGAATCCCATCATACAAAAATGTTTTTTTTCTTCAATTAAGCTAAATATAAAAAAAACGGTATCATAAAAAAATGCAAGGTCATTCCTGAAGTGTGAAACATTATATTGTGAAAATGTACCCACATACAAGGTAAATCAAGCCCTGTGCCAAAAGAGGACGTTTACTTAACAAATCAAAAATGTTTATGAAATCCCTATTTTACTTAAAATTATAAAAAAAGGAAGTTACCTTTAAAAAATACAAAAAAGTCTGAAGGTCAAGGTCAAAGGTCATATGTTATCTTTGTAAAATATTTTGTAGACATTATTGCATATAAATATATATTTAACCAATCATTTATAACTAAGAGTGTGGAACATACTGAAATGCAAAATAGTCAATTTCTTTAAAAAAAAATACAGAATAGCCACATCTGTAACCATGGTAAAGGAAGTAATCCCCTTAATTTTTTAAAATCATTTTCTTGAGAATAGGTAAAGTAATAAAATGGAATATTGTTTATTATTACATTTACGCGCAGAACCAATATATTCAGGATTAAAAATGACAAAAGGGCAATTTTGCACATGTTATCGACTGTTGCTAACTAAAGCAATGATTTGTTTTATCAAAATGAGTTTCCAACTTTTACGTTGTAGCGTGAAACAAATTTTAAGGAATTTCATTGCAATACGTGCCAAAAAGTTAAAGTGCTGGCATGGAATGGCTGCATGAATAAATTGTTACTATCTTTTATTTGTTCTTTTCTTCAGCAGATTCTTTTTATTATATCGGGATAATCATCATTTTCCACTTGATCTTTTTCTCACATGGATTTCGGCTCTTGACAACTCTGTTTGGTAATTTTTACGTATGGAGATACAATGGCAAAGTGTGAATTCATGGAAAAGAATCCCCGAGCCGGGCGCGAGTGGACTGTATATC
>MJUU01026006.1:17500-23233 GCA_002080025.1 Modiolus philippinarum
GAATATTGGGGAAAGAGCAGTAGGTCTCCGGGTTGACCAGGGCTATTTCGTAGCTCTTGGAGGGGTCCAGACGGATGGATTGATTGAATCGCGTGGAGATCCGGCCGCCTCGTTCGGAGACGACCAGGGAGAATCCTCGCTTGATTGTCGTATTCTTGACGATCTGCTGAAGCTCGGTCATTATATATTGCTCAGTAGACGACGCTTATCTTTCCACCGTCTAATTCAAATTGGAGGATGCGATCGGAGATGACCAAAGTGTGGGCTTGGGTATTGGCGGCGACGTTGCGATCGAATTGTGCTTGATATAGACGTCGATCGTCGAGTCTGCATGGAGACGTCGAATACAAAGAGGGGATGGAGATCCGTAAAGTCGGCAGGGGTGATGCCTGGATTGCTCACCAGGTAAACCATATTGGAGAATTTCCGGCAGAATTCAAAGTGACATGGATATCATTCAGGCGGCAGTTATCGAAAATGGTTAGGTTGGCTTCTTGGTCGTTACTCTTAACGGTCTGGAAGGCGACGATCATCCATCAGGGTCTTTCATGGCTGCTTTTGGTGGAGAGGCGTAAAATTATCGTTTTCGGAGACGGCGATCGAATCGCGGATGAGAGTGAGCTAATGCTTGAATCTATAGACCAGCTTATCGTAGTCCTGGGCAAAACCGAAGATATGCTTCAAGGAGATGGTGAAGGAGAAGGATCCCTTATTGGCGGGCTTTGCGATGACGTAGGCCTTCCGCGTGGCAAACCCCAGATCCTCGACGGCGGCGGTGGGGGAGGTATCTTTGACCAATAGCTGGTTGAGGCCTTGGAACTTGAAGAAATCATCGGGTTGCGTGAGAAGGCCCAGCATGGTGGTCGCAACCCCGGGATCATTCAAGTGCTCGATCGTCTGCCCGGAGAGCTTGTAGCTGATGAATTTGAAGAGGAAGAGCATTCCATTATTGATGAGGGAGATGATGTTGGCATCAGCAAAGGCCGTCCCACCATTCTTCTGTAGCCTTCCTTCCAGCAAGAGGTAGCTCCGGGATGGATGGTGGATGAGATCCTGCGACTCGTTGCTTAGGCGGATCTCGGTGCCGGAGCTATTCAGCTGTTTCCCGGTGATAGGATGGTATTTTTTGAATTCGTACTCCTGGATGCTTTCGTCGAAGACTAGGTCTTCACGGAGATTCATTATCTTGGCTAGTTATTTATGGGTATGCACGCGTGCAATGCCTGCCCCTGCGACGAGGTTATGGATATTCCCCCTCGTGCTTCGATAGGATGGCGGCGGCTTTCGGTGGAAGCTTGAGTTTTGGTTTGGGCCTGGGAGGAATCTTGCTCACCAGATGATCTACGGCTTTGGTGGTGCCCTTTTCCACTCCCTTGATTGCTGTATCGGTGGTGGCGGTGGCAGTCTTCTTCCCCAGGGTCTTAGCGGCGGCAGAAGTGAAGACTCACCCGAGCAAACTCTTCATTGTATCGAATATTCCTCTTCCGCCGACCGTAGATAGTGATGTGCCCGGGGCAGGAGTTGGAAGCGGTGGCGGCATATTCTTTGCGATTTGCAGGGCCGCTTTCTCCTGGTCTTCCACCAATCCGACCTTCCGATAATCGCTTCAAGACGTAAGGGTAGAAATGGCCGCAGATGACCGATCCGCGGGGCTGAACTTCGTCCGTATCATGGTCGATCGGTAGGCCTAGATAGCGTCTTAGACCGGTCGGTGGCGGCAATCCGTATGAGCCAGAGTAGATTCTCCGGGTGCTTTTTTTGAACCAGCAAGTCCAGTGCGTCCAAGGGCCTGTGAGATCATGATTCAGGATTCTGCACTCGAGATCTCTTGGCTTAGATAGTACGCCGTCGCGCATGAAGACGCCTCTGAAGTGTGCAAATTCTTCACGGCTCACTTGAGCTCAAAATTGGTGAGGCTTATTCATTTATCTAGGGAAGGAATGGGGCGGCAAAGCGAAATGATTTTCCCGAGGCTCTCGGACCTCAAGAAATTCTGAGATGGGGTTTGGGCGACCGCCTCAGTCTTGGGTGATTCGGTAGTGTCCATGGGCGAGGTTGCTGATGCTGTCGGGTAGGATGTGGCGCTTATCATTATTGAAGGAGAGGGATTTGATGAAGACGGCGAATGATATTCATCGAGCGATATTTCTACTTGCCCGTATCCAGGCACTCCTAATAGTCGACGAAGGGCAGATTGGTCTCGACCACACTCTTCTTCACGCCAATATCCTTCTTGCACTCTTCGCGATCCACCTTGAAAACATATGCTTTCGGCCGGAGATCCACGTACTCAATCATCCTCATTCTTGAATTTGCGAGCACTTTCTTATTTACGCAGGCCTAGATCCCGAAGGCACGGTCTGGGGCATAGTTGGACGTATCGAAGTACTGCTGCACGCTCTCCGCCATATCCTTATATACGTCCGCCGTCTATATATCGCAGATCAAGCTATCCATATCCGTATAGCAGATGCTGAGTCGGTCGCCATACCGGGGCTTCAGAAAATCGTAGACAAAGTCGGCCATCAGGGTCTTTGATAGATCAAGGATGGAGAATCCTAGGTAGATGGGCTTATCGAAGACCAGCTTGGTGCGATGCAGATGGGCGGAAGCCAGATCTTCGCTGAAGACCTTTCTGCGCTTGAAGTTGGGCTTGGTCAACAGCTCCCGGGTGTTCTCTTGCTATTGACCAGCCGCACGTCCATCCTATTGGGGATATCTTAATTCCATGGTCTTCAATTTCCGAATACCGAGTCGACCATGAGCTTGAAGCATTTTCGTGGCAATATCATGAGAGCAGAGTCGAATGCGCGTTCTTCATATCGATATCGATCATATGTTCTGCGCATAGGGTATGCCGGATGCGGCGGCTGATATTCTGGAGGCCAATCTTCTCGCCTGTCCAATACCTCCCGAAGCCATGGCGCTGGTAATATCGCATCGGGCACTCACCCAAGGCATTGGTGCGGGCCAAATAATCCCGCAAGAGCGTCAGCTAAGCATCCTTATCTACCTTATTTCCCTTGATATATCTACTCCCCAGCTCGCAGTCTTCCGGATGCGGCACGATATATGTTTCAGCTTTTCCCGGTCCATCACTTCGCGCAAGGTGGTGCTTCGCCCATTCTCCGACTCAAAGTGCCCAGTCTTGAAGAGCCCCTGATCCATAGGCTTGGCCCAAAATACCCGCCTCATATTGGTGAAGGCATCGACTGGCTTNCTTNATTGGATTCATAATTTATCTTGGACTACGAAGAATTCATCTAGTTTGAGGTGACATCTTCCGGCCTCTCGGGGACAAGTTAGGTCTATGGTCACGAAGCCGTAGGGTTCAGACCAGTATCGGCGGCAGAGAATATCGAATTGGCCGAGCGATAGGTCCGTGCAGAAGTCGCGATGGATATGGTCGAGATTTCGATCGTCCTAGCGGAAGAGGCAGATGAAGTTGGCATTCTCCTGGATGGTCTGCCGCGGCAGCTTCAAGTAGCTCTGGCAGATATAGAAGCAATCGACGTTATTATAGCGACCGCACACGTAGTAATCCTCGCACTTATTTTGCTTGCACAGCATCAAATCGTCGAAGACCATCAGATTCTTATCCGTCGGATCAAGCTCGTGGGGATCGGGCACTTCGCCGTCCTGCTCGACGAAGGAGGCATCGATCCCACCAAGGCCTCGGGAGAGAGCCTCGACGGATATGCATCCTGCAGGATGAGAAGCTATCGGATGGCCACTTTGATCAGACCCTTCCCCAGAGCCGCTTGCAAGAGTTGATAGATGGGCTGGTGCAGAGATTTCCCGAAGACGTAGAGGCGATCGTAGTCCAACCACCCAGAGCGAAGAAGGAGATTTTTCAGCAGCGTGTTCTTGCCGCAGCCCGACTTCCCGACGATCAGACCGCGAATCGATCGCTGGGGGAGGAGGAACTGATTGTTCCTGGTGGGTGCTGCGGCATCGTAAGAGATATTGTGCAAGTCCTTTTATATAGATAAGGTATGATATACTGCTTGAAGTGCCGAAAGCCCATCGATACGCTAGGAGTCCGAAAGGAGGTGGCAAGAAACGGTAAGCTGCGGAGGGTAGGAACCTGCACCGTCTGCGGCTCCCAGAAGTCCCAATTTATTGGTGCTTCAGGCGCTGGGCTTTTAAATAAGATGCTCGATCGCATGCCCGTGGAAATGCACTTACCCGGGCATAATTTCACCGACCTCGGCATCAAGTTTCATAAGCGTTTGAAGGCAGACGACACCCCTAAGTCCTGGTCGGTTCCCATCAATCGAGTGGTTAAGGCCTCCTATCATCACGATCTCTGCTAAGCTCAACACCAGGATACGACCGCCCGCAATTCCATCTGCGATACGACCTTGCTCAAGGAGCTAGACGGCATTCAGCAGCCCACGGCCTGCGAGCCCATGGATCGAAGCATCGTAAGACCCCTAATCAACTCTATGATGAGACTCGGGCTGGGGATTAAAAAGAAAGAATGTGCTCTGTCCGACCAGCTAGCCGAACAGCTGCACAAGCCCGTTCGTCGAATGTTTGAAAAGAGACGCGTTATGGTAGGAGGAGTAGACGATACTTGGGCCGCCGATCTCTTGGATATGAGGCTATAAATTTCTCTTGAGCATCATCGTTTTCTCCAAGTATGGCTGGCCAGTGCCGCTCAAGGATAAGAATGGGATCACGCTGCGGCGATGCCTTCCAGACCGTCTTCAGGTATCGCGTCCCCCAGAAGCTATGGACGGATAAGGGCTCCGAATTCTATAACAGAGAGGTGAAAGATCTGCTCCGGAAGCATGAGATTGAGCTCTACTGTACGGAGAATGAGGAGAAATCGAGCGTCGTCCAACACTGGAATCGCACCATGAAGGAGAGAATATGTTCAAACATTTCTTAGCCAATAGCACGCGCACCTACCTACCCATCCTGGAAGATCTGGTGCGGCAGTATAATACCTCCAAGCATTGATCCATCAAGATGACCGCCACCAGCCAGAAAGAGAATCATGCGAAGGTCTTCTGGGATCACTACGGAGATCTTCCACACATACAACCGCCGCGATTCGAGCCCGGTGATAGGGTCCAGATCGCCAATCAGGGTATCTTTGAGAAGGGATATATGCCCCGCTGGAAAGAGGAAGTCCTCACGGCAGATAAGGAGTGCATGGGCGCTCATGGCTGATGCATCTGCACCAAGACTCTCATATCGTAGATTTCCTTGACTAGATGGTCTTAGACGGCTTTGGTGATGGGCTCATTATCCGTCCGGGGAAGCGGGAGATTCATGATGCCATTTGTGTTGCTGCAATCCGATATATCCACCTTCGAGCCCTGAATCTGCCTCAGGGCCATGACGCCTTTTTGCGGCTGTCGTTGGGCGTCGCATTTCCTCCTGCAATTTGACGATCTTCTCCTCCAGCTTATTGTCCGAGTCCTCGAGAATCTTCTCTTCGTCGCGGCGTCCGTATTCTTCTCCGGATACTTGACATTGAAATTCATATCAAGATCCTCTTCGATCTCATCCTTGCAGTCGGCCCCTCTGATGAGGCCCACGCTTAGACCAAATTCATCGACCATACTTTATCTATAGCAGGGAGAAGACGACGTCCTCGAAGGTCCGACCTTCCGATAATCGCTTCAAGACGTAAGGGTAGAGATGGCCGCAGATGACCGATCCGCGGGGCTGAACTTCGTCCGTATCATGGTCGATCGGTAGGCCTAGATAGCGTCTCAG